>CM055441.1:3879780-4005073 GCA_029228465.1 Salix viminalis | reverse complement strand
AAATTTATATGGTCGTTAGTTCTCTCAAGTTCGAGTTATGTGGTTACTAATATAATAATCACCAAAAATTTATATGGTCGTTAATTTCAAAGTCCATAGAATTTAGTTGAGATGCACACTAATTGGCCCGAACACCCACGTTAATCAATAAAAAAATCTTTATCAGATCAGATCATATTGAATGATTCGGATACTTATAAGGTCAAATGAAATTTAGTTTGAAGAGTTGATCATTGTTAGTTTAAATTAGATTCCTGTCCCACGAACAAATTCCCTGTGCCATCACTAATCGTCATTGAATTAGGAGCATGTAAGCTATCCGGAAATGTGGTGTGATGATCTCCACATTGTTTTACAGCTTGCCAGCCCAGGTTGGAATCTCCCTAGGGAAAATTGGCCTGAAAGATTATTTTCAATACTTTCTAAATAAATAAAAAAAACAATTTTAAACATCATTCAGCTCTTAATCATTGCAACTATCATACAAACATTAGAGCCACGAATGATAATATTCACTCATGACAACAGTTCGTGGAGCAAGGTGATGAGCACAGTCTACCATTACACTCGTGACATGTTAGGTACAGTGCTTGCAATATACTTGAGTAATTAACCCAGAGAGAGAGAGAGCATTGGCATGGGTTAAAGGTGAGAGTCTCGGGAATCAGGTCGTCAATGGCAGGACAACATGTGAAACAGGGCTCGTGAAAATGAAAAATGTTGAGGTGAGTTTCCTCAAGTAAAAATTCAATTCATGCAGAAACACAAGTGTAGAATCCTAGGCAAAGGAAGTCAGAGAGTGATCGCTTTGCAAGTTGGATTTTATTGTAAGAAAAAGTTCAAGCTGTTTATGACGACATGCCAGTCATTATCACGACGAAATCACTTGGGATAATCCTCATCAGCTTTGGTTCAAGAAAGGAAAAATCTCAGCACTTGATGAAAAACCTTCCACATAAGCTGTGGGATTCAATACAAAATACCGTTTTATGCTGTGAATTTGATTTGTATTTCGTGAAATAATCTCCCTTGAGTGTCATGCTGGTGTTAAATGAGAATTAAATAACGAAATACTGGAAAACTCATCGATTGTAATAAGAGTATGGTAATCTCGTTTTCCTTCCATTCATACCTGATGAGATATATTATAATTAAATGGTTTTCTAAATTAAAAAAAAAAAAAAAAACCCATCAAAATATTGAAAATGACCAAGATTTGAAGTTATCGAACACTCAAAACGATCACATGGGCATGAACTCTTCCTAAACGTGACAACATTTAAACCAAAGCTGCTCTCTCCCACTACATATCCCGCGCCTTTCCACCATTTTCTTTACTTCCCCTACTATCACTCACACTCCTCACTTGGCTTGCTTTCACGCCCCAAAAACTGTAATGGAAAATTGCAGAAGGTCTCCATTGAAGCCCTGGAAGAAAGGTCCAACAAGAGGCAAAGGCGGTCCTCAAAATGCCATGTGTGAGTACCGTGGGGTTCGTCAAAGAACATGGGGCAAATGGGTGGCAGAAATCAGAGAACCCAAGAAGAGAACCAGACTGTGGTTGGGTTCTTTTGCCACTGCTGAAGAAGCTGCCATGGCCTATGATGAGGCTGCAAGAAGATTGTATGGACCGGAAGCTTATCTTAATCTACCTCACCTTCAGTCTAATTATAATCCTCTAAACAAATCACAGAAGCTCAAATGGATTCCCTCCAAGAACTTCATTTCCATGTTTCCTTCTTGTGGGCTGCTTAATATACATGCACAGCCTAGCGTTCATGTCATCCATCAGCGGCTCCAGGAACTCAAGAATAATAGGGGCCTTCATCAATCCCCTGTCGCTTCAAGCTCTTCCTCCTCTGAATCCAGAAATGAAGTGATGATTGTAAGTGAAGAAAACCATGTAGCGAATCTCTCCGTAGCAGAGAAAGATGTGGAAATATCATCAGAGAAGATGCTGATAAGAAATCATGACGAGAAACCACAGATTGATCTGAATGAGTTCCTTCAGCAGCTGGGCATACTGAAAGAAGAGAAGCAGCCGGATAGAAATGATGTCGAAGAATGTCTCACGGTGCCAGAATCTTCACAAAAAGATGAAAACGAACTGGCAGCTTTGGCAGACAGGAGTTTCAATTGGGATTCACTGATTGAAATGCATGGAATTACAGATCATCAAGCAGCAGAATTGAATAGTTTCCCAGTTTATGACGCCCAAGACGAGGCGGCTTTCCCAACTTCCATTTGGAACTTCTAGGAGGATAAAATGATTTAGGAAAAGTGAAAGCTAGCTCTGCTGCTTACTTGTTTGGAACTAGAATGTCTGTTTTTACAGAATAAGGATGTAAAGCTACCCATGTTTGTTGGGCTAATTTTGGAAACGCTAAATTTATTTGTGCTTCTGCAATTTGCTTGCTTTACGACATAGGAATTCTCAAGGAAGCATGTTTACAAGATAATTGATGGACAAAATAAACTTGACCTACGTTTTCCACACCTGCACTTTTATGCTTTAGCAGACTTCACATTCTGTCCTTAAGAGGCTTAGCGTGATGGCAAAAAGCTTGAAATCTGTACGGTAGATCTCGAGTTCGAGTTAATACGTGCATCTCTTGTAAGAGTCTGGAACAATCGAGGTTTTACTCACTCATCTGGCCCACAAATTGCGCTTTCGAGTATTGGTTTCCTCGAATCCAAAAAAAACAGAGACTTCACATTCATTACATAATTTGATTAGAGAGCCCTCTCATCATTTGTGTTCACGTGCAGGATCAAACCTAAAAATGACTATAATCTGAGACCCAAGAGATGAAAACGAATTAGGTTAGTATTCAGGATTTTACCTGGAGTACGGATCAGACTGAAACTGCCATACAACGATTGAACTGTGAAGGTCTGATAAAGCATAGAACTATGATCAATGACAAGAATTCGATGAATGAAAGAAGCAAAGACAAAACATAGATATAAATCCTACTCATGCAGAGCATCCCATGCAAAATTATATGAAATTGCAGTCTTTTGCTTAAATTCCCCTATGAGGCTTTAGATAATTCCTCATCGATTCCGGCAGTTGAGAAGCTATCCTTTTTGTCTTTCCTTTTCTCTTGCTTTGATGAGAAAGTTCAAACCCCAACTACTCGGTCAAAATCGCTTGCCTTTACTACAATTCCATGCCAATTGCTTCCTGTGATGATAAGACTTTTTCTGGTAAGTGTAGTTCAATTTATCAGGAAACCCGTTACCTCAAAAGCGAAAGAATATAGACGAGATTTTTTTATCTATTTTTGAGATTTTTTTACCTTAAAATACTCAATTAATCGCTTCAAGAACCCAGCACTACTCACTGTCTCCGTGTCACATACAAGACAACACTGTCTTCTTGCCCGTGTCACAGCCACATTCATTCGCCTGTGGTCACTCAAAAACCCCACCTGAAATGTTTTGAAAAAGTACCAAGTTTCAACTGCTAATTTTTTTATAACTAATCTTCTTCATCTAAAATCTAAAAGGAAACAAAAAGAAGAACTGCAGGGTTAATTATTTCGGGAGTAATTATTCCATTTTCTTCATATAGAAATGGTAAGAAGATATGAAGCTGCGCTGCATAAGGAGTAATTATTCCAATGTCAGAAGCCTGGACTCCGCTCTGAACAAGTCACTTAGCTTGGGCCACTGCAACTTCAGCTTCTCCCTCATTCATTGTGCTATCTTCTTCATCCTTCTTTGCCTCCATACAAAATCAACCAGTTTTACTTCTACTTCAGCTGTTTCCAGCTCTGATCAAGTTTGATTCGACACTTGCTTTCACCCCGAAATTAAAAAACTTGTATATTTCAAATAAAAGTAGAAACTTTGATTTCTTGAAGCATTTTAAAGATGCAGGCAATTTCAGAAAATCCATGGGAAACTTGGTGAATGTGCATGTGGGGAGGGGGCATCGCTACACAAATAGACATATATTTTAAATTAATAATATGATGAAAAAATAAATATTCAAAAAACCAAATATCAAACTAGTACCGTATATTTTTCTAAAATCATAATAACTGTATAGCATTACTTTGAATAGATACTCTTGGTCAAATACAAAAAAACATTGCCAATCAATGTTTTAAGCTTGTGCTGCTACGACACTCTCATTTTACAAGGTGTCGTTGCAGCGGCTTCCAACACCTTGTTTCACAAGTTATCATCCAAACGACTTGTATTATTAGTTAGCAGTGTTAGAGAATAATACAAATCATATTATGGGGCCTCACTTACAAGCTTAAGCTTTTAGGTGAGATGGTTCCTTAACATGGTATCAGAGTCTTGTTGACCCAGCGGTCACGAGTTCGAATCTCACCACCCCCATTCTATTTGATAAAAAATCAAGCACAAGGTGATGTGGGCATGTGCAAGTTTCAAGCCCAAAAGGCTTTCACTTGAGGGGGTGTGTTAGAGAATAATACAAATCATATTATGGGGCCTCACTTACAAGCTTAAGCTTTTAGGTGAGATGGTTCCTTAACAAGCAGTGCAGTTCGTCCGATACACGAGTTATCACTACGATTTGTCTATATATAAAACTTGTTTTGCAAGAGAGCGTGGGACGACAATTGAAGCCCAGAAAAGAAAGTCTATCAATCAACTGTGAAGAGATCAAATTCATTTAATTATTTTACGAATTTGTGTTCATGAGATTTTTCTGATTTTTCCCACTATACTTATCATTAGAATATTTAGTAACGAAAAGACTCACCAAAAGATCATCCCAGAATAAAAATATGTATCTTATTAGGTAATCGGTTGCACCCATGTATCTAATTAAAGTTTCTATCTAACTTTGGGTATGAAAATGCAATTTTTGCAAGAGTCAAGTTATGGCATCCATGAGAAAAAATATTGCAAAATCTTATAAATGAGTCCCAGACTTTAAAGTTCCAAATCGAAGACCTCCATCAAAGTCAAATTTCTCTCCCGCCCTGTCTGTCTGTTACTCTGTTTCCTCTGTTCATTACTTTAGACTGCCTGCCTGCCTTCTCTTCATCGCAAGCAATGGCATCCTTTCTTTTTCTCTCGCCATCTCACTCAAAACCCCAGAAGAAACCTTTTTCGTTGACCTTTTAATCGTTTTCTTCTTTGCCAGGCCCTTCAATTCGAAGCAGAATTCTGTTATCTGACTCAATACTTCCTTTCCTCCTTACAAATTCCGGGATGAAAATGTAGTCCTTGGCTTTGCTTTGGTTGAACTTGCATGTAAATCTTCATCCCGTTGCTCCTTAGCTTCGCTTAATCTGATCTCTAATTTCTTTGACAGGTTGTTTATATTAGATAGGTTCGGGCTCTTGTTTTCGCAATCCTCTCTGAAGCTGTGAGCAGATTTGAAACCTTTTGTTTTAAGGGTTTGAGGATTCAGAATCTCTGTTTTTTTCAGCTTTGCATCTCTGGACCAGAAGAGAAATTATTAAGTTAAAACTGATTTGTAGAAGTCATTCATGTTACTATCAAATCCTCAAATGATTGTACATTAACTATACCTGCGATTCCTTTCCCTGAAAGGTAGCATTTCAGATATAGTTGCAGACTTCAGAAATTTCACCTGAGAGAGAAAGAGAGACAAAACATGTCAACCACCTTGCACACATAGAATCAATGGAAAAACTTAATTACAAATTGATTATATTGATGGCAGACCTTTGAGCCCCGCTTCGACCTCAGATAATCTTCAACAGTCTTTGGATGCTTGCAACCTGCAAATTGGGAAACAGATAGCTTGAGTTAGAACCCAAGAAAAAAGAAGATGAGAATTTACCAGGTTATCTTTCAGTTATAATATTTTATCACTTTCTTGGATACCAAACACAGGGAATTCAGAAGGATCATACCAGGTTTGCAGAACCAAGCATCATCATCGACAGGTTGTTTAGGTGAGGCAGAGAAATCGACCCATTTTGGTGCATTTAAGTTCTCGTACGTGTCATCTTCAATGAACACAGAATCAATATTATCCCAATCAATGACTTCCGGCTCCATTCTCTTGAAAGAACCTGCCAAAGAAGTAATAAGAGAATAAGAAACAAAAGACTGTGTGATCTATATGGATTGCCAGATTAGGAAATGATGAACAAAGGAATTAAGTGGGTTTTCTGATCTTGCTTCGAGTTCTGAATCTTGACTGAGTTTAACAGATTGTGAAGTGGACGAAGGCAAAATAATATATGGCCAATGGCCATGATTTGGAGTTACGGGAATTTGGTAACGTCAGGAGAGAAGCAATGAGTAGGAGGCTTCAACTTTTTTTCGACCGTTGGAAGCTGTATGACCTTTTCTCTTCCTCTGTGGGTTTTCTTCAGCCCTGACATTGGATTTCAATAGTTATTTTTTTTGAAAAACAAATATTTTTATTTTAGCTTAAAAAATAATGTTTTTAAATTATTTTCATATGCTAATGTCAAAAATAATTTAAAAAAAAATATCATTTTAATGTATTTTTTAATAAAAAATATTTTTAAAAACAACCTCAATCAGACTACCAAACAATCACAAAACTTTTGATCCCTAGTTCTTTCTTTATTTTTTTCACCAAAAATTCACTACTCTCTTACTTAATCAGATAGTTTTTAATTTTCAGTTTTTAAAAGCACATAGATATAAAACTTAATTTTATATTTATTTTTTTTAATAAAAAAACATAATCAACAATCATTTCACAATTATTAGAAACCATTTTATTTGTTTTGAAAACTTTAGAGAAACTAATTGTTAATATTTTACGCTATTTCAATAGGAAAAGAAAAAAAGAACAATGATGCGATTGGTCTCGTGGAAGCTGAAGGTTCGAGGTATTCAGATGAGGGTATACCACAATGAAATAGATATCTATCATATATAGAAGATGAGTATGGTCGGACATATATTTTTATGGACTGTAAGATAAGTCTAGATCCATAAAGATGTATGATCATAACAAATAAAAATAATGGTTTAAAGAGGTGATAAAATGAGATTTGAATGTTGGATATTCTAAAATTAGGCATAGAAGTTGTTCAGATCAATTTCGTTATTTTTTTTCAATTACAAAAAAGTTATTTCATTTTGGATTTTGTGTTGATTTTCTTTATGCTTTTGTATTTTTATTTTTTTTATTGTTTTCTAGTAAAGATGGGCTTTTTGACTTATTTAAAGGTGTTATATATTCAAAGAGGAACAATATAATTATTTTTGCTTATGAAATCTTGTATGTTTATATTTAAAATGATCCCTAACGTTTTGATATTTCTCTAACCACAAATTTAATTTTTTTGATGATTACCAACTAATTTGTTATAATAATTAGTCGAAATCAGAAGTCATGACTCAATTTTTCTGTGTCCATATGCAACAAGACAATTCGAGCTTTATTTATAAATTGGAAAGAAAATATTAGTGGTAGAGAAAAGCCATCCATATAAGAAATATGGTTGGAACTCAACATTTTCCGGGAAGGACAGTGAGAGTATAATTAATGTTGTTTTTTAAAATGTTTTTTATTCAGAAATATATTAAAATAATATTTTATTTTTATTTTTAAAAAATTATTTTTGATATAAACACATGAAAATAATTTAAAAACAAAAAAAAATTAAAGAAAAAAAATACTCTTAAAATACAGTATATTTTTTTTTTTTTTGTTATTAGCGTGTAATGATAGATTTTGTTTGGCTCTCTCTGCGTTTGCAGTGTCTGCACGTAATTGTAACTTGTAATAATACAAAGCTAACTTGCAATTCAAGGCATCTCTGCTGTCGACTTGGCCCTTCACACAAGACAAGCTGGTTGATGAAAATTAGAAGAGAAGTATCTTCAATAGAGAGCGAGTTTGACGACTTCATTGTTTCCTTGTCAAAAGAAAACTAATTAACATCCTTGTAACTTTTGTACTTTTAAAAAAAGGGAATGGATCTAGCCAAACACATCTGATGAATTGCTAAGTCCACGCTTTGTCGCGGATTGCATGCATGTATATTTTATCAAAATAGATTAAATATTCATGATCTAATTTCAAAAATAAGTCTGTCTGCTATGGAAGTCAAATGAATTTAGTTGAATAATAACTGAAATTATTTTATTTATAATTTGCAGATCGAAAGCAAGATTTGAGACTTGATAATCTAGTAAGGATTATATATGCAAAAGGAATCATTTCTCCTTTTGAGACACTGGCTCCTACTTATTTCTTCTTTTTGCCGCTTTCTGTTTCATTTGACGTAGAAAGATTTTGATGACTAGATTCACATTTGCGAGTTCATTTGATTGGTTTCTATGAGAAATGTAGGAGATGGGTCTTTGCATGCATGGTGCTTGGTGAAAATACGTTGTATCATAATCAAATTAAGGAAGTTCTGGGATTTGGACTGCCCTTGATCTGATTTGAAACAGGTACGTCCTCCTTCTTCAAGATCCCCCGGCGAATTTCTATGGAAACCTTTTCCAGTCCCCGTCTAGATGGAGAAATGGATCCTACACCATGCTTTTTAATCTAGAGACTAATAAGTTTTGCTTCCCGGTTGTTAGAGAATAATATAAATCATATTCTGGGATATCACCTAACAGCTTAAGTTTTTAGATGAGATTATCTCTTAACATGATATCAGAATCTTATTGACTCAAAAATCACAAGTTTGAATCTCACCACTCCCATTTTATTTGATAAAAATCAAACAAAAGATGACATGAGTTTATACAATTTTCAAGCTCAAAAGGTTTTTATTTGAGGGGATATGTTAGAGAATAATATAAATCATATTCTGGAATCTCATTAATTTGCTGGTTTGGACGTTAATTAGCAGTCCAGTACTGTTCTTAACTCAAACCGGGTTTCCAAGAAAGCCGAAACTTATGGTGGCAAAGAAAATAAGGTGAAGAGATTATCAGATATTACCCCTAGGCCGGTTTTGCTGGAGAGGAGGAAGATGGTGTATGTGGTGTGTGATTAATTAATAAGAATTTATAAGAATTTCGTTATTAATTAAGATATAATCATAATTTTGTAAATATTTTAAAATATTTTGTTGATTTTTTTGAAGTTATGAAGTGTTATATAACTTTAAAATTTATTTTAATGCTAATATAAATTATAATTTCTAAGAAAATAATAAAGGTAAAGAAAATGAGTAAAGTATAGGTAATCGAGGGTAATTTTGACTTAAGCATTAATAAGACAGTGAAGCCATCTAAAGATTCATTTGAGGCAATGATAGGAAAAGTGTAAACTAAGGGTGTATTTTGAAAAAAAAAATTCTAATTGTGTGTTTTTTTTTTTATAAAAATAATTTTAATTTTTAATATATTTATATATTGTTTTGATGTCTTGAATAAACTTTTCAATAATAAATATTTTAAAAATCAATATCTTATGATGGGGGGTTTAAATATATCTTTGATGGGCAAAATCAAAGTTTATAGTTGTCTATTTTATTATGTTTTGGCCGAAACGTTTCGTACCAATTAAAAAAATGAGATAAAACAATGTTGTTTTTATCTCAGTTTAAATTATGGCCCGTTCGGGATTTTTCAGGCAAATACTGGTCGAAGTGTTCTAATTTCGTTCCGCCCATTCCGTTTCGGTCAAATAGTATTTTTTAACTAGTAAATAATTTTACAATATCAATCATATTTCTTAATCCAACCAGTAGATTGAGATGAAATTTTACGAGGAGTCTCTTGATATATTTATATATATTATGTTAAAATTTTAGAGCAATCGAAAAATGCAATGATCTTGTGAGATTGATGATGACATTCTCGTAATATTATACATGTTCATAATTTTGTTAAGAAAAATCATTGTATTGTGTTTTTTTAGATTAAATTGCACAATTTTAAATAATTTTAGTTTTGGATTTGAATTTGAAATTTTTTTTAGGTAATATATTTAACTATATATATATATATATATATATATATATATATATATATATATATATATATATATAACCCAGAAATAACACACCGAAACGCTCTAAAACCCAAATATTCCATTCCAATAAAAAAAAAGGAAACACCAACGAAACAGTATTCATAACTTTGTCAAAGTTAGAAAAATCATTCATTTTTAATTTAACCACTGGCAATCAATATATTTCGACCGCTATAAAGATTTAAAATTGATGTGCCCTAAAAACGAGTATAATTCCGAATTTTCGTTTAACAGTGACCACACAAACACGTTATCGATCGTACCCAACTCATAAGCATCAGCACATGATTTCTTGGTGGCACATTCACTGCGAGAGAATATATATTGAAGGTGACACACGCACATGTGTTTTTAATTTTTCAGTAATTTTTTTTTATAAAACAACATATTTTATAAGTTTATGTGAGAGTGTAAAATCTTGGTAATTCTAGGATTTTAGAAAAAAAAATATATTTTAACTCAAACTCAAAATATGTTATATAAATCATAAATTTTAATGTTATGTCATCTAGTTATTGGCGTACTTTTGTTTCCTGAAGCTCCCTGTTTTTTTTTTAATTATTTCATTATCGTTTGCTCTTCATTGACTTAGATTTAACCATTTTGGCAATAAAATTCAGAAGACAACGTATGACTGAGAAAATAAGGTTGAAAGGAATCGCCTGATTTATTATCTTTCTGCTTGAATTATTTATTTATTTATTTTGCATTAATCGTGAGCTGATGAATAGCAAGCTAATATCTAAATCTTGCCGTATAATTATTAGATAAAATAATTATATGGCAACTCTATATTTGAAGGCTAAATCCAGAAATGAGTCGGCAGTAAACTCCTTTATTGAGAATCATAGATGATGCCAGCATAGTGTATTTATACTTTATAGTGTTGGTATCGGTCTGTTTTTGAAGCAATCAAACCTTTATTTTTTTTCTCGTACAGCAGCACTTGCCTGTAAGAGAAGTTGTTCACAGTTTACTGTTTATTTAAGATTGTTTTTTAAAGTGATTTTTATTTAGAAATATATTAATTTAATATTTTTAATTTTTTAAAAAAATTAAAAATCAATAGCAGTATATGAAAATAATCTAAAAATATCAAAAAAAAAATCAAAAGAAAAAAAAAATCAAAATTTTTCAAAAACAATTCTGAAATATAATGTCAAACTTAGTTACTGTTTCGAAGAGCTCTGGACGAAGGACTGCGATTGGTTCGGTTCACCCCTTTATGTCGTTATTGCCACCCAATAGCTGAAGATATAAATTCAAGTAGTGCTTCTGGTGTTCTTCACAACGACTTGACGTCGTGTTAAGGACACGTGATATTCTTCGGTCGTGTGGCTAAAAAGATAGTGTATAAGTTATAGATACTTTCAAACTTTTTTTCTCTTTTATAAATTAGTTTATGCATCAATTAAAATTAGATTGTTCTCAAATAATTTAAATTTTTTAGTATTTATAAATAATTCTAGAAATATTAACAAAAGCTACTTCTAGAGGGAAAAACAATGTTTATTGTGTGAAGATTTATTGCTAATTTTTTCATTATGGTCTTTTAGTTATTATAAAGTTGGTTAAAGAACAATTTAATATTTTAATAAATATAAAATATAATTAAATATACAAAATTGGATGGAGCATGCGAAGTACACGTCACAGAATGAGGGACATAACGACGCTCATGGCATTATATGACAACCAAAACTTCTCTTCTATTTTGTCGTTGGATCATCGTGACATCTTTTTTTTTATTAGTGCGATGCATGAAAATAAGCTCTCTATTTTAAAAGAATTTTTTTTTGTTATATTCTTCAAATTTTAGTTTTTATTAAAGTTAATCTTCGTTATCATTAAAAAAAAAATCGTTACTTTATTGTCATTGTTTTTCTTTATCATCTAATCAAAACAAAACCAACCTATTTGATCCAATTGGATCTATGACCCAAGTTGTTGATTTTTTCTTCCTCCTTAAAACAAGAATGCAATGCTTGAATATTATTTTTACATATAAAAAAGTAGTATTTATATTATTATTTAACACATAAAACATACCTTTAAATTAAAATCCTTTAACTTGAACATGCAGACTCACAATTATCTAAGCTTCTTATTAGTTTTAATGAAAGGGGTCAAATCCAAATTCGTGTATACTTAATTAATAAATCTCTAATATTATGTTAAATAATTATTTTAATCTAAAAAATTAAATGATTGATTGAAGCTTCAAGAATGATTTGAATATTTATCTTTATAAAAAATAATAAGTTAATGATTATTTATTATTATATATGTACTGCTTCATAGACTTTTTGTTATGGGTAAGAAATCAAGTGGATTTGAATTAAAAGAAATTTTTTGTTAAGCTAACACAAGAACATCCAGATTGAACTTAAGCTTTCCGGGACTAGTTTTCATAAAAAAATATTGGTGGTTGGGATTTAGATATGACCGGTGATTGACTGAATTAATTATTTTAAAAAAAATCTAATTAAAGAATCTTTGGATCGATTGGTATTCATAGCAAGGCATTAATGCTAAATCATCTTCAAAAAACGTGATGGGAAAAGATTTTTGATTTATAATAAGTTTTGAGTTTGAATTAGAATGTATATTTTTTTATAAAAAATTGAAATAATTTGAGTTTTATTTATTCATTTGAATTTATAAAATATGATATACAAAATGAAGTTTCTTCGTAACAACAACAAAAAAAATTAAACCCATAAAAAAATCTCTGAAAAAATCCCCTAAACGAAAAAATAATTTGTTGGCCGAGAGTTAAAATGAGCATGTTAAGCACTAGCCTTGCTAAAATGGGCCATCAATTGTTAGTAAGTCATCCATCTTCATACCTGCTCCGAAGTAGAATTTTTCTCTAAAAAAAAGCGAAATTGTAAATCGAATTAAACGTGGCAGGCCGAAAAGGAACATTAAAATTTAAAACACCCACCCAGTCAGAGATGTCGTGGGATTTGTTCATCCCTTCCAACCATGACATTAATATTTTGAAGTACCAATTACACGTACCATTTAGCCAACAATGCATAATTTGTTTTTTTGTTCTTATGTGAGGAAATCTCTCCCCGACAAATGTATTTTTATGGGTTCACCGACAAATGTATTTTTATGAATTCCGATAAACAAGTAAAATCTCGGTTGTTTTAGATTCTTATAAGAAATACACGTTTTAATTTAAATTTGAAACATGATGTACAGATTACAAGTTATTTATCATTACATCATGTCTCTTGGAGACATTATGCATTTCTAATTAAAATCAAACTATAATTTATAATTGTTTTTAATAGTAATTTTTATTTAAATATATATTTAAATATTTTTTTTATTTTATAAAAAATATTTTTAACATCAACCTATTAAAATAATTTAAAAAATAAAAATAATAAAACATTGATGAAATTAGAAACAACAGTCCAAGCATTGATGGCTGAATGAAAAAGCAGGTGGGAGTAGTTGAGATTAATTGAACAAGCGGTTGAAGGTTGAAACCTCCCGATCGAACAATGCCATCCTGCTAGATTTTGCAGATGATTTTAATAGGCTAAATTTGTTGGGCAACCCAGATGACTTTGCAGATAATTACGTGCGTTGAATCAAAAAATCAAGTTGAACATCTAACTAATCAAACTTATTATTAGCAGTAGTAGTATTGGTTTAATCGTTTCTATTATAATTATTACTATAACAACTACTATAATTACCATTATTAGTGTTATTGTTATCAACAATTGTTGTTGTTGTTATAACAAAAACTATAAATTTCATCTGAAGAATAAAATTAAAAACAATAAGAACTTTGATAAAAAGAAAAATTAAACAAATGATAAATCAAAAGAAAAACTACCGAATTGAAACAAATATTATTACTATTGAAAAACAGTCAAAAACTGGATTTGAAGGATAAATGAAACTATAAAAACTTTGACAAATGAGCCAATGAAAATAATAATAAAATCATAAGTAGAAAGATCGATTTGAAAAATATTATATATAAATTATAATTGAAAGATTAAATTAAAAAAATAAAAATCTAACAAAAATGACTAAAAGAAACAATTAAAACTAAAATGATGAATTTCAAAACATCAACAATAATGAGAGACAAATTTACTTTTATGTTAATAGGAGAGAGGAATGAAAAAAAAAAATAGAAAGGGTCAACAACGATAAAGACACAATTACCTTTATGTCAATGACTTAATTATTTCCATGCAAAGGGTAAAATTATGATTTAACCATAAATTACAGGGTTAAACTTGTAATATCTAAAAAAGCCCTTGCTATGGGACACATATTCCTTTGCTTTTAAAGATATCAATGTCATTTCATTATGCATTAGGATGAGAAAAAGACAAAACCCTTGAACAATTTTTAAATGACAAATAAACACAAAGAAAAATATCGTTATATCTCTAAAAAGACAACATTCTTGGAGTGACAAAATTGTTATTTCACTATTAAAACTCGCAATAAACAAAGGCTAATCTATAGCGAAACCAATTCATGTTTTGATTTTTTTAATAATTAAACTATTTTTTTTTACTTTTTAAAAGTGGTTCTTAAAACCAAAATTTTTAATTTTTTTTTCTTCCTTATAATTTTTGTTTTATGTTTTTAAGTGATTTTGATATATTAATTTTAAAAACATCTTTTAAGGAAATAAATTTCATTTTTAAATAAAAAATATTTAAAAAAAAAACTGTTAATATATTGATAAAACCAAAGAAGGTGCGAAAAGCACAACTTTTTTAGCACACTCATAAATACCAACGAGGTAATGGTGATTAGATTGACTGCTTTTCTTGACAATGAACATTGCGTTTAATAATCCATGGCCCCATAATAAGTGATCCTCCCACCTGTCCCATAGTGGACAAGTTCTCTGTTCAGCTCATGATTGCCGTTGGAAGTAACTAGATAGACACAAAGTGTGGAGTCTATAGATTGATTTTTATTAAGAAATATATTAAAATAATATTTTTTATTTTTCAAAAATCATTTTTAATAAAATAATCTAAAACGGCAAAAGCATTTAATTTAACATAAAAAATAAAAATAATTTTTTTTTTAATTTTTTTCAAAAATATTTCTAAAACGCAATGTCAAACATTTATAAAACCATATTAAAAACTCAAACGTATAGAAATTAAGACAGTGATAGGGAGTTTAACAAAAAAAATATATTTAAAATTATATAAAAGTAATATATATATATATATATATATATATATATATATATATATATATTATTTTTTTATATTGATTTGGGTGAATATATTAAATCTATGATACATGTTATAAGATTACGATAGCTCTATATAAAACAAAATTTGAAAATTAATTTCTAATAAATTTAATGTTGGAGTATAAAATTAAAAAAATATATATATTAAATTTAAAAAAAATTAATTGAGTCAACTTATGTTGACTCGTCGAGCCATAACTTGAGCCATGAGATCAAGAAAACTCATATAAAACAAGTAAACTAAAATAAATAGCAGTTGATTTCCGATCAATCTAATATCGAATAATAAAATCTTAAAAAAAAACAAGTCAACCTGAATAAAAAATTTAAACCCACTATCTTGATCAAGAGATTGTGATAATTTAATAAAAAACAAATAAATTTTTTTCATTCCCAACATTTCCAATATTAAAGTTGGAATGGAAAAAAAACTAAATTCATTAAATAGGTATAACTTCACAAAAATAAAATTGAGAAAATATTACAAATCTCAATTTTAGAACAACATAATATTGTAAGATGAAATTAAAATAAAATAAATGAAAAACAAAATAAATTTTTAAAGGGTTAAAGTGAAAACAAATCCAATTAAAAAGGGATAAAAAATAAATGAACCAAATCATTATGGAGTATTTGACACTTTTTTTCAAAAACATTTTTGAAAAAAGTGATTATTTTTTAACTTTAAATTTAAAAAATAATATTTTTAGATCATTTTCATGTGTTAATGTCAAAAATATTTTTTTAAAATAAAAAAAATATCATTTTAATGTATTTTTAAACAAAAATATTTTCAAAAACACCAAAATCACGCTCCCAAATTGGTTACCTATGTCAGCCTAATTTAATAATCTAATAAAAAAGAATTAAAAAATATTTGAATAAAAAACACAAAATAAATATTTTCAACTCATATCAAACTAAAACTTGAATTATTAAATAAAAAATTAAAAAATATTTATAAAACTCAATCTTAGAATTGGTGGACGTCATTTTGCATGATAATAAAAAACTATGTCGTTGTTTTTCAGCATCGACGTTACAACATGATTACGTCCTTATGAAGTCATTATAGATGTTCTGCAAGAGATTCTAAAGATACCTTGCTTTAATTAATTAAAGCTAATCGTGAAAAAAACTATTTAATAATACATTGAAACTACCTTTTCTTTCGCAGGTATAGGAGAGTTTGTGGTTGAGTGGTTAATCTGATTTTTGTTAAATTTTATTTTTTTTGGGTGGTTGAGTGGTTAATCTGATTTTAGTTAAATTTTATTTTTTTTGTTTAATTTTTAATTTTTATATTTTTTGATATGTTAATATTAATTTTTTTTTTAAAAAAAATATTTTAATATATTTATGAGTAAAAGATACTTTAAAAATAATTGTTATCACTTTCTCAAACATTCTGTGTCTTTATAGTTGTGTTAATTTTTGTTTTCACATGTGTTTTGAAATTTTTCTTAACCTTGAAAAGATATTATTTTTAAAAGTTTTATTAATTGATATAAAAAATAAAATAAAATAAAAATCTGAAAAAAATATGTTTATGTATTTTCAAGAAAAAACATATTTTTGAAAGGCACCATAAACCATAAAACCTAACAAGGTTTGGTGATTGCATTTGGGGTTTAAAAGGAGTATTTCTTTAAAAAAAACATTTTCAGCTACAATTTTGTATTTTGAAAATTACATGTTTGTTTAAAACAATTATGAGAATTTTTTTGCAAAACAAAATAAATGAAAACAAGTTTTCATGAACAAAAAATATGCTATTTTAACTTTTACAAAATCAAGGTTTGGAATGCAATTATTTGAGGGAATAATGCAATGAATATAAATTATTTGACTAATCAAATATTTTTTTCTTAATTGCTGGATAAAAATCAGAAGTTATCACACTATCAAATAGTCTCTAAATAGTAAAATATAATACAAACTCATTTATATAATAATTAAATTTATTTTAAGTTCAGTATACGTATATATAATGTATATGTTTTGCTCTGAATCCGTGAAAAAACTTTAAAGAAAGAACAGAGAAAATATGTACTCGGTAATTTGACAAGTTTAAAGATTTTAATGATTTTAACTTGACTCTGAAAAGTTTAAGACAATATTTTTTATTAAAATATTAAGATAAAAATATATTGGATTAATTCGAGTTAAATTATCAAATGCACTACTTAGACTACGAAATTAAAATAATCTTATAGAAAATAAATTAAAATAATTTATAAAAATCAATTTCTAATTAATTCAATATTGAAAAATGAGATTGAAAAATAGGTTAAACTACTAAATTTATAACCAAATCAATAAAATCAAAATAACATCATATAAAACAAAAACAAAATCATGAAAAGTGATTCCAAATCAACCAAATATCAACCAATAAAATTGAATGAAAAATAAAACAACTTAAATTAATTTGTCAAACCTACAGCTTCGAAAATAAATAAACTTATTAAAAATAAAATAAAAATAAACTGTCCAAGTGAACAATGCTTTGTGATTAGGTAACAATGGTAATTTTTTAAAATAGTCAAATTAAACTTTTAAATTTCGCATAGGATCATATTAGTCGATAAAAAATATTGTTTTTTCCTTTTCACAATTTTCATATGCTACTGGCAAACCCGTTTATCCTGGACGAGTATTTTAAGATGATATCTAGTATTTTAAAAAATAAAAATAAAAACCGCATCAATTTGTCTTTTTTATCTTTCCCGAAGACGGAAAAACCAAAGTGGAGAGGGAGATGGGGAAGAGAGAAAGAAATAAAGCGAGTGTGTTATGTATCCTTGCAAGTAGAAATCATCGTCTTAAAGCTCTGTCTCTCGGCGCTCAGTGAATGATCCTGACACACTCATCTCATCCAATCCCCATCTCACACACCCAAAAAAATAATCCCGGCAACCTCCTCTCTTCTCTCTCGACACTCTCGAATCTCTCTACTTTTTTTTTTTTTTTTTAAAATAAAATTAGTGGAGGTGTTTGGCTATGGCGATTGGAGTGGAACTTGTTATTTTGCCGTTAGGGGTTTTCTTTTTTTGTTCAGGTTTAATTGTTAATCTCATTCAGGTATATTGGCCTACAAGTTTCTTTGTCTTGAGATTTCATTTCTGTTTTCCGTTTCAAAGTTTCGAATCTCTTACCTTTCTCTTTCTTGATTGTTTTAGAGGATTCAGAGCATAGGTGATAACGATGGTTTTGATTATGTTGCAGGCAATTTGCTTCGTTTTTATTCGGCCTTTATCAAAGAACACGTACAGAAAAATCAATAGACAGTTAGCGGAATTGTTATGGCTCGAACTCGTTTGGATCTTCGATTGGTGGGCTGGAGTCCAGGTTTTTAATCCCACCCCAACAAAATCTCACTCAACTCCTTCTTCTTCTTCTTCTTCTTTTTTACCAATTACGAGCATTTGACTCTAAGCATGTTGTGTTATATTAATTGAATTAAATTGCAAGTTTTTAAATTAGAAATAGAATTCAATAGCTATGTATCTGTGTTGAGCGTTGTAGTAAGAATGGTTGCTTAAATAAATCCTTGGCGATTGCGGTATTTGACATGTCATTTCGACCATGCTCAGCACATTTTTGAACTTGTTTGCGAGGCTTCTGTTACTGAAATTGCTTTTTCAATACTGCATGAACGTAGAAATAGGATTGATGGATTGCTCGTAGAGTTTAGCTTGTCAAATTTGGATTTATGTTTAGATTTTATTCACTATCAAGTTAATTTTAATTATCTGCATCCTTCTATTTTCAGATCAAAGTGTTTACAGATCCAGAAACTTTTCGTTTGATGGGTAAGTTCAAGCTAGTTCTGTCTGAATGCTGAGTGCCTATTGTTCTTCTTATGTTTTAGAGGATAGATATTTGTCTGCTTCGGAAATATTCTTAGGCGCTCATTTGTTTGCCCACGATGTTATTTTTTTAAGGTAAAGAACATGCTCTTGTTATGTGCAACCACAGAAGCGACATTGATTGGCTTGTCGGATGGGTTTTGGCTCAGGTGTGTTGTTTAATAGTGACAACTTTTTTCATTTGTGAGAGACAACCAACTAGAACACTATCTGTATCACCTGGCAAACAAGTGCATAAAACCTACGCACATCTCTCACACCGATGTATTTTTTACTGTTCATACTCATAAAGGGATATCGGAATCGGCAATGCAGAGAACTTCATTTTTTCTGGTGTCTGTTTATTTTTTTCAAGTTCTCTTCTGCTAACTGATTCTTGAGGCTACTTGTGACAGCGATCTGGGTGCCTGGGAAGTGCGGTAGCTGTCATGAAAAAAATCATCAAAATTTCTTCCGGTATGTATATCCTTGCACATTTGGATAAACTTAATCCTGAAAAAAAATCAAGTTCAGTTCTCATGTGTGATCCTAAACTTGGATTGGCATTTTCACTTGTAAAAGGAGGACTGTATTAATAAACTGTGGATATGGTAGAGCTTACACTTTTTGGAGCTTTGAAGTGATTTAATACAATATTTCATTCAGTGTTCCCTGCCTTAAAGGAAGCTACATGTTATGGTTATATTCAATCAGTTACATAAGGAGAAGTACTGTTGTCATCACAGAAGAAGATTTGTCATCTGATGAACTGATTTTTGATTTCTTGCATGGCATGATCAATAAAATTAAACCTTGTGATTTAGCATGTATGTTCATGCTTGACACTAAGGATTCAGTGTTGAAGTGACTTTGGCATGTAACATATTTGCACCTTAGGGTTTTTGCTTCAATCTTCTCTCTTGCCAATGCTTATTCAATGAATATATTTGCATTTGCCATGTGACATACATTTAAATGATTATAAATAGAGGATAATTATTGTGCTCATCCTTCAGGTGATAGGTTGGTCAATGTGGTTTTCCGAATACCTTTTTCTTGAAAGAAACTGGGCCAAGGATGAAATCACATTAAAGGTATGCATAAATATGCCCAAACACATGTACAATAAAAAGCAAAGACACTTGGGCATTTTACCATCTTTTTAGTATCTCTGCAGTTGTGTACGCCCTTGTGGATACCATTTTGAATTTTCTGCAACTCTTATCTGCAGTCAGGTCTACAACGGCTAAGGGACTTTCCTCGTCCATTTTGGCTGGCTCTTTTTGTGGAAGGAACTCGCTTTACTCAGGCAAAGCTTTTAGCAGCTCAGGAATATGCAACTTCTCAAGGGCTGCCTATCCCCAGAAATGTTTTGATTCCTCGTACGAAGGTCAAAATTTTCACTGCATGTTTTTTGAATTCAGTTCTTTCATTTTCTTGCTTTTCATTTGTGGGTTTCTGCTGACCAACCTGGACAAATTAATTAATAAGTTCATAAGCAAGTAAAAAACTGTAAAAAGCTCACATTGCGCAATCAGACACCTCATGCATTGCCTAAATTACATTCAGAATAGTTATTGGTTAAGTGGATAAAGTAGACTAGTGGTTCACTTTGCATGCATTGCTTTCAGGGATCGATTAGGCACCACTGACCTCATGCAGCTTTTGGAATGTAATGAATATCTGTGTTGTTTTTCAGGGATTTGTTTCAGCAGTGAGTAATATGCGTTCTTTTGTACCAGCCATATATGATATAACATTGGCTATCCCAAAAGGTTCTCCTCCACCTACGATGCTCAACCTCTTTAAGGGGAAACCTTCTGTGGTAAGCCTCTAGAATAACCCAAGGTTTATTATACAGCTGCATGAAGCAGACTACTTATTTGTTAAAGGTTTGCAGTTGTTTTCTTGCAATTATTCTTGAGCATTCAAATTATATAATCTTTAGATGTTTTGTTTGAGTTCATTAATATGCATGTGAAGTGGTGAGGATGCTTCCAACATCTTTCATTTGCATTATATGATCATTTGTCCTGGCATTTCATTTCAAAAATATTTCAATAATGATGAAAGCATCTTATTAGTTTGGACTTTTGAATGAAGGGTCTGATCACATGCAAATATATTTGAATTCATAAAATGGAAACAATTCAACTTTGCTCTCTTTCAGGTGCACATACACATAAAGCGACATTTGATGAAGGAATTGCCTGAAACAGATGATGGTATTGCACAGTGGTGTAAAGATGTTTTTGTGGCCAAGGTGGGTATACCTTATTCACTTGTTTTGTTCAGTGCTGCTCCTTTCTGTTATTCAATTTATCCATTCTGTTACTACAATTATATCCATATGAAACACTAAAATCTAAGGAACATGATAGTAGACTTTACAAGGCTATTTGTTCTTGAGGCCAGTGTTCAACTCATCTATATGGTGACATCTATTTGCATTATTGTTGCTTGTGGCCCCTCATTGCCTCCATTTGTAATACCAGGATGCATTACTGGACAAACATATGGCGGAGGACACCTTCAGTGCCCAAGAATTGCAAGATCTTGGTCGACCAAAGACGTCTCTTTTGGTGAGATATTTTTTAGTTAGAAATCAAATGTAGCCTCCTTTTTTCCTTCTGGCATTAAGTGGTGCTGGTTCTCTTATGGAGTATTATTTGACTGACTTTCATGATCAGGTTGTTACCTCTTGGGCATGCCTCCTTATTTCTGGGGCGCTGAAATTCCTTCAATGGTCTTCCCTTTTGTCCTCACGGAGGGGTATAGCATTTACAGTGTCTATTTTGGCCGTCATCACTGTCCTAATGCACATCTTGATTCGATTTTCTCAGTCAGAGCGTTCAACACCCGCCAAGGTCGCTCCAGCGAAGACCAAGAACGGAGGAAAACCTTCAGAGACAGGAGATGACAAACAGCACTGAGTTGAATGTTTGTCCATTCTCACATGCATTGGCAGTCAGTTTTGTGACGACGTGTCTTCCCTGCGTTTTCACTTTGTGAGTTTTCAATCTTAAACTAGTCATAGCAATGTCTTTCATAACAGCACAGCTTGTATGAATATCAATTCATTATTTACCGGTCAAATAGGTTATCTAGTGTAGACCGGGTCCAAACTGATCATGGCCTGTATTTATCACCGCTTAAATTAGGCTAGTCGTTCACCCATTTACAGGTTTTCCCTCGCCCACCTTGTGTGATAAAATTCAGACAGTCTTGAACTCAAACACGCACACTTTTTTCGTGACATATGACTTCTTAATTCATTAATCTCTTTGCATTAATTCAGTCCGTGAACTTCAGTGTCTGAAGGATTTGATTTTAAATTTCAAAAAATATATTGCCTCCGAGCATGGAATGCAGTGAGCCCTGTAAAATAATTGTTTAATGTTTAACGCCATGTCTTCTTGCGTGATTCAGTTTGTCTTTTTTACCTTGCTCAAAGAGCCCGTTTGGCAGGGACGTTGCTTCTTCTTTTAATAGTCAGCCACAGTTTTTATTGTTTGGTTACGAAATGAAACCCTGGTTTTTTTTTTTTTGTTCCTGTCTCCCATCCATGTGCCTATTTTTTTTTTTAATTTTTGTATTTTGTTTTAAATTAGTTTTTTTAAATTATTTTGATATGTTAATGTTAAAAATAATTTTTTTAAAATAAAAAAAAATTATTTTGATGTATCTGTGCAAAAACTTGGGAAAACCCGGTTTATTCTGGGGATCTACTCTTCTTTTTGCCAAAAATCAACATCCATCAACGCCAATTTTTTGAAGTGATACAAGGTCACTAAACACTGTTTGTGATTGCCTCCTTGTTTTTGGTTTTCGACTAAAATCACTTTTTTTTTTCTATCATCAAGATATCATGTCTGATGATCTCAGCCAAAATATTGACCTAATGTTGTTGTTATATTTATTATGTATTAATAATCACATACTTCTTATATTATTAAATTTGAAGTTATGAAATTACATTTTTCTTTTAGTTGTTTTATTATTAATAACACTTTCAATATAAATTTTATCCAAAGTCCTTTTAATTAATTTTAATTCAACATCAATTTCAACAACAATTTTAGCTTGACATTGATTTCAACCTAACTTGTAGCAATTAAAAATGTTTTCTTAATTATCTTTCAAGTCATAATTGTAAAAGTTATCATAATATCAAATACACACTTGGAATACTTGGTTATGATTTGCTTACTTGGAAGTAACTAGTAGCAATGCTAGTGGTGTAAAGTTGTTCGGATCTACTAGAGCCATGTTTATCTTTCGATCGTGTTGTGATTTTTTTTTAAATCTTTTCTTTTCTTTAATTTTTTTTTTGTTTTTTTGATCGTTTTGATTTGCTGCTATTGAAATAAATTTTTATAAAATAAAAAAATGTTATTTAAATATTTTTAAGTAAAAATCACTTTAAAAATAACCATAACATATTTGTTGTTACATTCTATGTGGAATGTATAACAAAACTTAGGCATTAATGTCAATTTAATTATTTACTCTTCTTTTCTAAGGATTTTTGTCTTCTGAATCAGTTGGTTTACCATGCTTTTGGCGTGTCTTAAACTCATGTGCTACTATTTTGGTGGATTGTCTTATTGGGATTTTAGTCTGAGATGGAACATTCACAGCTACTATAGGCGATTTGGTTACTCCTTTTGAGTCAATGAATGCATTTGATAGCTGATTTACTATGTCTTAAAAATAAAGTACATTTTAAACTACTTGTTTACATTGTTTTATACAAATGTTAAAATTCAATAATGAAAATGCATTCACAAATTTCTTCTTTATTATTAGAGATATAGTCTCATCAAAGTGAAAGTCGACAAATCATGCCATAAGTGAATCACTTGTTAAGGCTTCAAGATATTTAATTATCAATGAAAATTCAAACCCAATATATATTTTCAGCCTCCTTTGAGGACCTATCTTTGTATGTTGTAGAGGATAAATTAGAACATATATTATACAACCTAATATTATTAAATAAAAAACATTTGGTTTATGACCAAAAACCAATTTTAACAGGGAGAATTTATGGTTTGATGTTGCCTAATATGCATAAGTTATGCTACATGTAAAATAGTGTGCCCCAAACAGATAATTGAAGTTTTGTTCTCATAAAAATGGTTTTGCAATTAACTGTAGATGTTTAATAAATAATTCGGCAAGATCATTTTGAGTATGAACATGAACGACATGATGTTTAATGTTTATTCCAAACGACATGCAATAATCATTAAATGCGTGGGATATAAATTCACTAGCATTGTCAAGATGAATTGCCACTATGTTAAAAAAAAAAGAATTGCCATTATTATATGATCTAGAAAACGTGCTTGTAATCTCATAAATGTCATGTTGCGAGTTGATAATAAACAATAAACGTCAATTTTATAGATGCATCTACTAAAACAATAAAATATCTAAATAGTACACATGATGGCGAATGAGCCTACAAAATATCTCATTGAATATAATCTATAGATTTTGAGGTCCCAATCACAACTTTAGTTGTTGATGGGCAATTTTCCTTAAGAACAAGCAACACACGAGAATTTTTTAAATTAAAGAATTTTCTGGTTCTTTAATGAATGACCATGTAAATTCTCAATAATTCTTTGCATCATTATTGATTTAGGATGATCCAACCAGTCATGCCAAATAATAAAATTATTTAGTTCATTATTGCATTAACTTCAATTATACTAATAATTATGTAGTACAATCCTGAAGATAAAATGAGTAGTTTTTTCAATATTTGTTTCCAATAGAGACATTTCATACGATGTAAATATATTCTATATCATTGTCATTGACAATTTTAATATGATACTTGTTATGTCATATATCCTTGAAACTTGACAATTTTTTCTTTATTAAGTAAAGAACAAAACATTATCAATAATAAATCTTATTCCATTAGAAAACATTATATTAGCTCTTTCAAAGCTTTCAATCAAGTTTGTTGAACCTAATATTATATTCATTTTTGTTATCATCATCCTTATATTTGAAAAATATTGGTTATGCCTGAGAATGATGTACGTCATTACACTATCTACTAAACATTTATCTTCATCATTGATATTGGACCTATTTATAGCATAATGCAAATCCATATTTTCTTCTTGAAATGGAATAAATATATATAACAAGTTCATAATAAGATGATTTTTATATGATAATTATTATAACACACTCATTTACATTAAATAAGTCAACATGAAAGGAAGAAACCAAAATGCATTGGATTATACTAGCATAAAAGAAACACACTTGACCGAATTTTGAAATCTGACATTGGTATATTATCATTACAATAAACATCAACTTTCTCTTCAGTTTGCTCAAAAAAATCTACAACGTCAAGGTTTGTCATGTTCATTGGATCAAAATAAATATCATTCTTATCTTGATGTAAGTGTGAAAAAAATTATTTCTATATTCTTTTCATTTCCTTTTAGTGAGGATTGATATAAATAAAAAAGATATTTGATTGTATGATATGTACAAGACCAATGTCCTTTCATTCTATATCGACAACAAATATTTTTTATCTTCTTGATATCTACGTTATGTATATTCTTTTTTTGTCTTCTCATTCTATCAAGGTTTGTTAGAATTTAATAAATTATGAACATTATAGTTATGGTAATTAAACCATCTTTGTCCATGATCTTTACTACGATCATGACCATAATTATTATTACTCACTTATGGGAATGAAGCTGAATTAATCGGGCATACTTCATGATCTTTCATTAAAAACTTATTATTTTATTCAGCCACAAGGAGATATGAAATTGACTTAGAGTATTTTTGAAAATCTCGTTCTCTATATTGATGTTGTAGGAGCATATCCGAGGCATGAAAAACAAATGATTTTTTTAATATATTTTTATTGTTAATATTATCTCCATATAATCTCAATGTAACAATGGATCAAATTAAGAGATTATAAAAAATTAATCTAAAATCAATATACATTACAAGCTATTCATAATTGCACTACTCCATGTCCTATATTGTGCAAGAAAAAAACTCTTGTTATTTCGACAACAAGCATACATGTGTTAGTTAATGAGTTCCACGTATACATACTCTTGTTATTTATCTCTTTATCGTTTTCTTTTTCCTTTTCTCTTCTTAATGAATTCTGCATTTAGTTTTTATGAGAGAAAATGCAATTATTGGTATTCTAAACCTTTCAAATAATATGAGCTTGAAGTGAAATGATTTCGTTTTTTTTATTGTATGAGCTGAGTCTAAGTAGATGAAACAATTTATTTGATTTTATTACGAATCCCGATATTTTTATAATTAATTAGTGCAGTGAGACATAATGCTACATTTATATATTTATTTGGTTTTACAAGAATCCATATTGTCTTTTCTTTTTTTAGTCATTTAACTATTTTTTTCTTTTTAAATTGATCATTTTTTGGCCAAATTAACAATTAATACCTTATATTTTTCTAAGAAAGGACTAATGTGAAACCAGGAGGAAAATGGATGTCAATTTCAAAGTTGATGCCATATGTTCACTTTGGTCTTCATATTTTTCTAGTGATAACTTTATAGTTCAAAGATTTAATTTTGATTCAAAGCTTTATTTATCTTATATTCTAGTTCCTGATTTAAGAGAGAATAGGGAAAGTTGACTGATTCAAGTGGTAAAAAAAGAAAACATCATTTTACATTGATTATAATTAAAAAAAATGATCGATTTTAATGTTAACGAGTTTCATTATATATGAGGTGCTTCACTTGGATATTATTTCACCTTCAAGTTGCTTGAGAGAGTAGAACTAACAACGAGAAGTTTATTAGTTTCAAGTTGATTTTTTTGCTTGAGAGAGTAGAACTAACAACGAGAAGTTTATTAGTTTCAAGTTGATTTTTTTGCTTGATAGTAAAAACAAGTTTATCAATATTTTTAGGGTGTCTCATAATTGTTTTGAGTCAAAAAATACCTCTACCTGTATATATAAACGTTAACCGAAGTTGATGTAGTTTTTTTCATTGTTGTTTTAAAAATATTTTTTATATATAATTTTGTACTTCAATAATAGAATGATTAAGAACTTATCTTTATATTTTTTAATTTTTTTTATAGGATAATCTTAATCTCATTATTTAGATGGCATGTTTTGTATATTTACCTAGGTTTACATGAGTAGCTTTTTTCATGCCTTTTCTTTTAAATTGATTTTTTTAGTCCTTTAATATTTGTATTTTAAAAAAATAACTTTCTAATTTATTTTGATTTCTATTCTATTGGTTTTATCACGGTCGCATGACCTTAACCACAAGTTTTGAAGGTTAACAAATGTTGATCTGAGTAAATTTAATATATCATCTTTATATATTTTTTTAAAAATATATCAACCAACTCCTTATATTTTTTTATGATCAGAAAAAAAATCATTCTAATTTACGAGACAAATTTTTGAGCTAAAAGAAAAACTAAAAGGAAAAGATAATTTTTTTTATGGAAAAGCGAGAGTTTTTTTTTTTCAATCGAGGAGAGAGCTACAAGAAATGCTCAAAGAAAAAGATTTTTTTCCAGGTTTCATGCTTCATTTTTATAGCTACAAGGAAAAAGTTATATCGAAGAATTAAAATAACATTTCTAAGTTGAAGAACTATTCCTATATTTTGATTAAAAGAGACAAAAAATTAATTAATATATTTCGATGCAAAAAAAATGGTTTTTGATTGGAATTGTATTAGCTAGTTATTATTAATAAATAGTTATATTAATATTATATATATATTAAAATATAATTTTACTTTTCTAAATAATTGTTTTCCAATGGAGTGCATATATAAAAAAAAATACTATATTTATACTATTTAAAAAGCTATATTACTAGCTTGATTTCTCTAAATATCATTTTATATGATTTATTTCTCCATAAACAAGACTAATTTGAAATTTCCTTTTCTATTTCTAGCCCTTCAAAAATAAAATTGTGAATGGCCTAATTTAGGAAAAGGCCCAACAACAGGTCCAGTACCAGTCTAATAGAGCTCCAAACCAAAAATAAATAAATAAAAAATTTCAATGGATGTTGTCGCCCCTAATTTGGTTTGGAAGTGTGATTATCTGTTTTGAAATGTTAATGGAATTATTTTTTAAAATGTATTTTTTTTTAAATATATTATAATTATATATTTTTTATTTTTTAAAAATTAATTTTAATATCAGTATATTAAAATAATTTAAAAATATAAATAAAATTAATTTAAAATAAACAATTTGAATCTGTTTTTCAAAAAGACCTTTACAGCCGTTCTACAGCTTCTTGCGAAGCTCAAAAAGAAATGCAGGGCAGCACAACGCCGGCTTCCCTTAAACCCTCTTTATGCCCTTCCCCAAAATAACTTCATCGGCGCAGTCTTTTTCTCACAGCTCCGTCACCGCCACAGCAGCAACACCTCCATGCAAACCTTAGAGGTTTCTTCTTTTTTCTCAGCCTCTTGCGTTCATGTTCTTTTTTACTGGTTTAAATTTGAAAATACTTAATTTCAGAAATTTCAAGTGTTTTTTTTTCTTGTTTTTGTTTTAGTAATAAGATTTATTAAGCGGGACTCATGAATATTTACTGAATACTAAGCAAATGTTTTTTAAAAAGGTGAAAATAGTGATTGTTCTTTTGGACTTTGCAGGGTGCAACAGTGTCATTTGATTCGGTTGCGTTTAGTTTCTTAACATATGAAGAGGTTCGTGAGCATAGTTTTGTAAAAATTACGAGTGCGAGATTTCTTGATACTTTAGACAAACCTGTGCCTGGTGGGTTAAATGATCCAGCAATGGGGCCACTAGGGGACGAGCCGTAAGTTTCAGAAACTCATGTGGTTGTTGATATTGCATTGAATTCACAATTTTGTGGCTTAATTTTTATTCATGTTAAGTGTTATGTTGCCTGGGCGAGTATTGAGATGGGGTCACATTCTTTGTTATACTTGAAAATGGGGTCACATTCTTTGTTATGCGCTGGAACTTACGGTTGCTGCTTCTTGTTGATTAATTTCTCAATATAAAGCTCAATACTTGCTCTCTTTCTACGTTAAAATGGTTTCATAGTGGAGTATTCTCCCTTGGAGTTCAATTACTAGTGATCAGGGAAAGATACACCTAGCTTAATGACTGGTTTTTGTTAAGGTTTTTAAAAGGTGTTGTATTCAACATTGCACTTCCTGGAGGGTTTATATTTATTGGATCAAACCCTTGCTCTTCTTAATAAATGCTATAAAATGTGTTCCAGTGGACTTTGCTTTTGGTTCGTTTTATGTTTCACTTAATATTAGAGAATCATTTAATTTTTGAAAGAGTAAGGATTGATGCCTGCCATTTGGAAATAGGAGAACCTTGAAGTACAACAAGGAAAAGGAAAAGGAAAAAAGAAGAAACATTAATAGTGCTGGGGACATCACCCTATGTTTTCATCAGTCAGCTAACTTATTTATGCTAGCAAGGTCAAGCTAAGAAAAAGATTTCTTTGGATGTGTATTGCAGAAATCTGCACGGGAAAAGATTGAGTCACAGGTAGCAGCCTGAATGTCATTATTAAAGTAGTGCGAGGTGGAGTAATCTGGCGAGAAGATGAACCTAGGATTAACCTTGAGGAGTAGTGTGGTGGTCATATAACTCAACCACCAGAAATGACAGAAAGGATACACAAATTCTATGTAAAGGCATTCCTTTTCCTTTAATATCTGGCTAGAGCAATGCCATGCCCATTTACCATAAAACCCTTTTATCATTACTCAATGAAGGATCAACACACTCGATTGTTAAAGATTTTAGCATTCTCCTCTATCTGAAAAATAACTGCAAAACAGCCCAGTGCCACAAGATTTTATGTTCCCCATTTTCTTTAAAGCCACAAAGGAATTCATCAATAGCTTCAATGCTATTTGGACCACTCATGATTTGCCTCCGATGGAAAACAACCCATGCCATCTATCAAACACAAAATTTTGTTTCTTCACCACGCTATTCTTTTAGGCCCCGTTTGTTTGATGGAAAGTGGTTTCCTTTTGGAAAGTGAATTCCGGGGAAAGTGAATTCCTAGAAAGTGAATTCTGATGTTTGGCAGTGTTATTGAAAATGAACTGGAAAACACTTTCCAGTGTTTGTTTGTGTTATGGAAAATGAACTGGAAAATAATTTATTAATAAATTTTTTTTTCAAGTTTATTAAAATAATGAGGAACAAATCTTACAAATTAAAAAGTTGAATGAGAATGAAATTGAAAAAAAATATAATTTCATAAATTATCTCAAATAAAATAAATAATAATCAAAATAATAGAGATCAAATCTAAAAAAATTTAAAAAAAAATGAAAGGTGAATAAATTAAAATAATAATAATTAACATTTCATAAATTATTTCAAATAAAATAAGTAACAATAAAAAAAAATGAGGACCAAATTTGATAGATAAAAAAAATTTCAATAAAAAAAAATGATAAGAAAAAAAAAGCAAATAGCAATTATAAAAAATAAGGACCAAAATTAATATAAAAATTAAATTTTAAGAGATGGAATTGAAAAATAAATATTCAAAACAAATTATATATAGCAATCAAAAGTTTGAGGATCAAATTTGATATAATCAGCAAATAATGATATTTCTAAATTTTTCACAACTTCCGGAAAGTGTTTTCCGCCCAAATTTTCCGAAAAACACTTTCCTGAAAACCAAGCCAAATTTTTTTTGACTGGAAAGTGTTTTCCGTTGACCAACTTTCCGGAAGGCAAACAAACACAGGAAAGTTTGGAAAGTGGTTTCTCGGAAACCACTTTCCTTGAAACAAACAAGGCCTTAAATCCATCTTATAACGTTCTTTTGCTCTATAGGATGTAGAAGGTGGCCTTTTCTTTATTTTTTTTTATTTTTGTGCACAAGACTTCCTTTTAATTTTCTATATTTATTTGCGGTATTGTTGAATTACCTATTTGGATTGCAAAAAATATTAGATAGAAATAAAGATTGCACTAAGTAATTTAAGTTTTCTCATGACAACTGATAATGTTCATTGCATGTTTTATTAATAGTTAATATTTTTAGGCATGATAATGTTCATTGCATGTTTTATTAATAGCTAATATTTTTAGGTTTTGAAGAGTCAATGAAGAGTCCAAGATACAATTTGGTAAATCAAACATAACTTTTAATCATAATATTAGATCAGATTGAAATTTTGACAAAATATTCTGAAGGCTCTATTTTTTACAGGGTTAAAATTTCAAGATGATTGAAAATCTGGAAGACCTTCAAATAAGGCTTGGAAGTTACTGTGTGGGATTGTTTTTATTTACCTTATTGTATTTGATTTTTTTTTCTATTTAGCTTAGAACTTTTAATTTAATTAGTATTTTATTATTTAGGAATCCTAATGCTAGATGAATTCTATTAATTAGATAAGTTTTAATTAGAAATAGTTTCCTATAAATAATTTTAGTTTTAATTAGGAATCATTTCCTATAGATAATTTTAAAACTAATATAAATTGAGGTGTAGTTTATTTTGAGAGGAAAATTATTGTTTAGACTTTTAATAAAACATTAGAGATATTTCCTTAAATTTATCTACAATAACCTTAGGATTTGAGAACACCACTCCATGATGTAATAGTGAAGGCCTTCCGTGGCGTTGTGTGGGCTCAAGAGCAAAAACTAGATCATTTGGAGCAAACTATAACAGATCTAGCTCGGATAACGACAACATAATGGAAAAAAAGAAACTAAAAGCTAGGGGAAAGAAAGGCAGATCAAAATTAGTTAGAAAGGACTTTGATAGTGCTAAGAATTGAGACTGTAAAATGAAGAATACTCGATGCATCTTTATTGAATGAAAATGGGTTTATAAATACCCTTACAAGCTTAACAGAAAGCGAGAGAAAATAGCTCATAAATTGAGTTGGAGATACAATTAACAGAACAATAAAGCATTAAATGATTTCCCTCAAGACTCGGGCTAATTACTAAGGACTAGGACTTAACTGGACTTGTTCAAGCTGAGCTGGACTAACTGGACTTATTCAAAGCTGAGCTGGACTTATTTAGGCTGACTAGGACTATTGGGACCTATACTTTCTCTTCATTCCCTCTCTTAAACTAGTTCCCTGACTTTAACTAGTTTAATTCAGGAACCTGACAGACTCCTAGCTGACTTCGGGACTTCTGAAATGCTTCCACTGTGAGAGGTTTTGTCATCACATCGGCCAGTTGTTCTAGAGTTCCACAATAAATCAATTCGATAGTTCCTTCTCATGTGAGATCACGAAGAAAATGGAAACGCACATCAATATGCTTGCTTCAACCGTGTAGCACTGGATTTTTTGATAGTTTAATTGTAGTGCAGCAACTCTCCTCCAGGCTGAGTTTTTCAATTATTCGTTTCATCTAAATAGCTTGACTAGCGCAAGCAGCTGCAGCCACGAACTCTGCTTCAGTGGTTGATAGAGTGACAATGGGTTGTTTTCTTGAGGACCAAGCAACAACTCCAGACCCTATCATGAAGACATATCCTGATGTGCTTTTTCGGTCTTCTATATCTCCTGCGTAGTCACTATCTGCATACCCAACTAGACTTTCGCTCCCTCCCTTCTTGTAGAAAATTCCAAGTCCAGTAGTTCCATTCAAGTACCTCATTATCCTCTTGGCTGCTAGCAAGTGCAACTCGGTTGGTTTCGCCATATACCTGCTAATCAAGCTTACTGCAAACATCAAATCTGGCCTCGTAGCAGTCATGTACATAAGGCATCCTACCATTTGTTTAAACAAAGTTTCATCAACACCAGTTCCATTTTCATCTTTACAGAGTTTGCTACCTGGCACAATAGGGTTATGGACTGAATTGCTATTCTCCATTCTAAATCTTTTTAACACCTCCAAAGCATACTTTCTTTGGCAAATATAAATTCCTTCTGTCCTTTGCAATACTTCTATACCCAGAAAAAACCTTATTCTCCCCAAATCAATCATATCGAATTCCCTCATCATGGAATTTTTAAACTCAACAAACATTGATTCATCATTGCCAATAAATATTAAATCATCAACATATAAACTGACAATAAGAATTTTACCTTCCTTATTTGTTTTAATGAACAAGGTGTGTTCACTATAACATTTCTCAAAGCCTTCACTGATAAAATGTGCTTCAATACGGCTAAACCAAGCTCGTGGTGCTTGTTTTAGTCCGTAGAGAGCTTTCATCAATCTATATACCTTTTGAGGGTTGTTCTTCAATTCATATCCCTTAGGCTGCTCCACATAAACTTCTTCAAGAAGCTCCCCATGCAAGAAAGCAGATTTCACATCAAGTTGATAGAGAATCCAGCCTTTTTGAGCTTTTAGGGCTACTATCATTCTCATTGTGTCCATCCTCGCCACTGGTGCAAAAACTTTTGTATAATCTACTCCTTGTTGTTGCACATACCCCTTTGCTACTAGGCGAGCTTTAAACTTGTCCACTTCTCCATTTTCTTTGAATTTAGTCTTGTACACCCATTTCAGTCCAATCTTTTTAGCTCCTGTGGGCAAGTCAGTAAGTCTCCATGTTTTGTTTTTCTCTATAGCCTTCATTTCCATGTCCATAGCTTCTCTCCAGTTGTCATGCTTCACTGCCTCCTCAAAATACATGGGATCTGCTAGAGCAAATAAAGCTAGATTAGTATAAAAATCGTTTTCTTCTGACAGATTTTCTCCATTGATGTAGTCTTTTGTCCACCCCGGGGCCTCCTAGTTCTTCTTCCATCAACAATGACTGGTAATTGAGAATTTTCATTGACTGCTGCTGCTGTTGCATTGACTGCTGCTGCTGTTTCTCCATCATTGACTGCTGCTATTGCTTCTTCCCCATTCACTTCATTGACTTCTACTTCTTCTTCCTCATTTGCTGTTGTGTTAGCTTCCCCATTTACTGCTCTGTCAACTTCTGTGCTCACTGCCTTATTGTCCTCCTCGGCTTCCCACACCAGATCAGCTAGTATATGTTCTTCATAATTTTTATCCCAGTTCCAGGATTTGTCTTCTTCAAACACTATATCCCTGCTGATTACTATCTTTTTTGCAGCTGGATCATAGAGTCTATATGCCTTAGACTCCTCACTTACTCCCAGTAATACGCAGGTAAAGCTTTTAGCATCCAGCTTTGTTCTTTTCACATCAGGAATATACACATGTGCTATGCATCCAAAAATCCTAAAGTGATCAACAGACGGTTTGTTTCCACTCCATGCTTCCTCAGGTGTTTGATTCATTACAGCTAGTGTAGGACTTCGATTCAGAACATAAGTTGTCCAGTTTACTGCCTCTAGCCAAAAAATCTTGGGGAGGTATTTTTCAGACAACATACTCCTAACCATATTCATCATTGTTCGATTTTTTCTTTCAGCTACCCCATTTTGTTGTGGGGTATATGAAGCAGTCAATTGTCTTTTAATGCCATTTTCCATGCAAAACTCATTAAATTCGGATGATGTAAACTCTCCTTCTCGGTCTGATCTTAAACATTTAATAAGCCCTCATACTTCTTTCTCAACATAATTCTTAAATTATTTGAACATGTTCAATGCCTTAGATTTTTCTACTAAGAAATAGGTCCATGCTTTTCTAGTAAAATCATCAACAAAGCATATTATGTACCTCTTCTTGTTGTTTGAAGCTGGCGAAATTGGTCCACAGAGGTCTGTGTGGACAAGTTGGAGCTTCTCCGTGGCCCTCCAATTGCTCCTTTTTGGAATTGACTCTCTGTGTTGCTTCCCGATCATGCAATTAGTGCACACAGTTGATGGACTTTTAAACTGAGGTATGCCATGCACCGTATTCTTGAATTGAAGTGTCCTCAATCCCTTGTATCCCAAATGTCCATAGCGACAGTGCCAAAGGTATCCCAAATCCCATGTTGAAGTGTAGAGACAAGCTGTTTTTGGAGGCACAGAATTTGTAAACAGCATGAACATTCGATTTGTTGTCATCTCAGTTTGAATTATGAGTCCTTTCTCCGGGTGATAGATTTTGAGCTTGTGATTTTGAATGAGAATCGCCAGCCCTCGTTCCTGCAATTGACCAATGCTCAGAAGATTGGTTCTTAGTGCAGGTACAAGAAATACTCCACAGACCACATGTATGCACCCATTTATTTCCAATCTCACATTGCCTTTTCCCAACACCTCCATTTTTGTGTTGTTTCCCAGCTTCATTGTCTGCCTGAAATCCTCATTTAGGTCATGGAACATGTTTTTGTCACCACACATGTGGTTGCTGCACCTAGAATCTAAGTACCAAGCATCCTTCTTTCGAAAATCATCCTCCTCCATATATGACATGAGTAACATTTCTTCTTTGTCTCCACTTATAATGAAATTTGCCTCTTTGTCCCAGTTTGAATACCCAAAATTCAAATACCAAACATCACCCGTCTCCACATATGACATGAGTAACATTTCCTCTTCATCTCCTCCTAATTCAACATAATTTGCCTCTTTGTCCCAGTTTGGACACTCGGATTGGAAGTGTCCAAGCCTGGGACACCTATAGCATTCCACTGTTGCTTTGTTGTATGACAAACGACCTCTTCCTCTGCCTCTGTATGCATTTCGACCCCGTCCTCTTGCACCAAATCTGTCTTCATAGGTTATCTTGAGAGCCTGCTCCTCTCTTGCATGCCGTTGAAATTTTTGCTCGTGCACAATCAAAGAACTTTGCAGTTCATCAATAGAGAGTTGATCGATGTCTTTGGACTCTTCTATCGAACACAACATAATTAAATTTCTCACTCAGAGATCGAAGAATCTTCTCCACAATTGTGACATGCATCTTTTCTCCATGCGTTCTCATTTTGTTAGCTACTGATAGTACTCGTGAAAAGTACTTAGTAACCCTTTCCCCAGCCTTCATCTCTAAGGTCTCAAAGTCTCTGCGGAGAGCTTGTAAATGTGACCTCTTAACCCTTGCACTTCCCTCAAATTTCTTTTTCATGGACTCCCAAATCTGCTTGGAAGTGTCTTTCACCAGAATTGTCTCCAATATCGTTCGATCGATGGCCTGAAAAAGATAATTTTTGACCTTCAGGTCCTTCAGCTTCAATTCATCAAGTCCCCGTTGTTGAGCTTCTGTCTGCACCACCCCACTCGCTGGCTCAACAAACCCAGTCTCCACCAGCCCCCAATACTCCTTGGATCGCAGAAAATTTTCCATCAACATGCTCCAATGATCGTAGTGACCATCGAAGCGAGGAATGGCTGGTTGCACGAAATGCCCTTCGGTTGTCATTCTTCTTTTGCTGCTGCAAGAAAAAATCAAAGATTGCTACTTTGATTGAAATGGACAGACTCTCAATCTCACTTCCCTATGTTTCCCCTGAACTCACACTTCGAATTTTACACTCTCACACTTCCCTTTACACACTCTCACACTTTGATAACCTGGCTCTGATACCAAAATTGTTAAGAATTGAGACTGTAAAATGAAGAATACTCGATGCATCTTTATTGAATGAAAATGGGTTTATAAATACCCTTACAAGCTTAACAGAAAGCGAGAGAAAATAGCTCATAAATTGAGTTGGAGATACAATTAACAGAACAATAAAGCATTAAATGATTTCCCTCAAGACTCGGGCTAATTACTAAGGACTAGGACTTAACTGGACTTGTTCAAGCTGAGCTGGACTAACTGGACTTATTTAGGCTGACTAGGACTATTGGGACCCATACTTTCTCTTCAGATAGAACAATCTTTATAGCAGCCAAGGGATTGCACTTTGAAATCCATCTTAAATTCACTAATGAACCTCATATTTTGCTGGCTGAGTTATGTTCTCCTATTGAGTTTTGAGCTTTCATAGTAGAATTTATTTTATTACTCTATTTGCTTATGGGCCAACGTTATCTACTAACCAAGATTTTCTCTATGATAGGTTGCAATTTTCTGTTTTTTCATATGACTGTTGCCCATTTATGGAAACTGACTTCGAAAACTTTAGTTTCTGATCTCTCCCTGTTTACACTGGTTGGTGCTGAAATTTACTTTTATGTTTTTCTTCTTCAAGGTGGGATTCCACCCCTTCATTACTAAACTTAAAAAATATTGTAGGCACTAGTATACATTTTCATGTATTTTTTTTTGTTCCTAGCATTAGTTAATATAAATAGGAGGCTAAGTTCAATATGTATTGCTGCTTGGGTAACATATCACTCTTTTATCACTTTCTTTTATCTCGGCGCTACAGTTTATCTCTTGCTTTTGATCTTAGTGCTTTTGTAGGGATAAAATCATCTGTAAAGCAGATACTGCACTTAGAAATATTGCTTTGATTTTCTTGTAGCATGCTTTGAATACGAGTCAGATTAGCCTAAATGAGGAGTAATTTTAGCATTATTTCAATCATCTTATCTCAACAATTAGCATGATTAGAACATTCCTTCCCTTGAAGCTATCAAATAGTCTTTTGTTTTTACTTCCATATTCAAGTTCCCATCAGCAGTTATCTGCTTATGTGCATTCATTGGTTTGTTTCTTCAACATTCAAACAATTTTTATGTTTATTTAAATCATTTATTCCAAAGATGAAATTAATTTTTTCATTTAATTGTATATAGATTGCTCAGAAGACAGCGAAGCAGGTCTGTATCCAGAATCCTGGGAAGTTTCAACAGTGTCAAGTGAATGACTGCAAAGAAAATCAAGCGATTTACTATGGGAAAGACTCCAAGAGAAGAGTTGATATTGAACCTGAAGAAAAACAAAGAATTCCAGCATTGCATACGACTGGAGTGGACTTCAATACAATTTGGAAGATGCAAGATTACCTTGATGTTAGGTATATATATTCCAATTGTATTCATGCTATGTTGAATACTTACGAAATAGAGGCCGCAAGAGAGACCACCATGGAGATGAAGCACGTATTCAATTCTTATGGAATATCTGTCAATACACGGCATTTGTCATTTACTGCTGATTTTTATGACCTATTCCGGCGAGTACCTACCAGTGAACCGAATTGGGGGCATATCAGTATCCATACCACATTTAAGTAAAATGTCTTTTGAGGCAGCGTCCCAATTCATCGTTGAAGCAGAGCAATGCAGGGGGAGGTCGATAATTTGGAAGCCCCATCTGCTAGGGTGTCTTGGATTGCCTGTGAAAATGGGTACTGGATCTTTTGATTTGATGCATAAAATGGAAATTTTATCTCCACTGTAAAAGTTTTAACATTCTAACTTCAAAATCTAAGTGAAGTGTGGCTCTGAGGTGTTGTATAATTTGATGAATGCTGTGGTTTATCAGTGTGCCTTGATCTTTTTTTTTTCTTTTTGTTTGAAGTTCACATCATTGTAATGTACATGTAAGCAGCTTGCTTTTGTTAAGATATTTTATCAATCGTTGTTTTCAATTGGTCTGTTGTTTTTCCATAGTTGCATTGTATTTAGTTTCAGCCAGTCTTTTCGGTAATAGTATCTATCTGCTTTTTTCTTTTTCTTTTTTATTTGTTCTTTTCCAACTTGAATTCCGAAATAATCTTAACAGTGGACTTTTCGTCGTCTTCATCCAAAAGAAGAAAAGTGTTGAATGACAAATAAACATTCGTGCATGTTTAACAGTTAATTTTACTTCCAGTTAGTAAATTCTTTCATATATATATATATATGTGTGTGTGTGTGTGTGTGTGTGTGTGTGTATTTGGAACCGAACTGGGGAACAGATCGATCTGTGTTCTTTTTTCTGCTCAACGTAAGGATATAAAAAGGAAACATTTATTTTGGTCCTCATTTATCAGATAGGCAATAACGCACAGTAAATCAATAATTTTATTGTCACTGACTATGGTGAGTGCGACAAAATATGAAATATCATCCCAATCATGTTACAGAGGAAATCCTATAATTTTCCAAGGAAAATCTATGGGTAGGGAGAATAAGCAACTTTGATGAATGCCAGGAAATATATGCAGCGGATGTTTTACTGGAGCATTATCATATCATGCCATATTCATCGAGTGATCCAACCCCAAAAGAGGAAAAAAGATATTCCAGGTTCAGCATGAAGAGGGTTCGGCTCCATCATGGAGTGCACAGCAAACAGTCGCCTTGTGATGCCCTTGATACACCCTGATGGCTTCACCAGATGCCATGGACCAAAGTCTAGCTGTCATATCAGAAGAAGCTGCATGAACAAGAGACAGTGTTACAAAATGAATCAAGCAGGGAAACTTGAAATGGTCGGCGCATCTTCACTAGGCCTCCATTCCAAAAATGAAATTAATTGCATCTTGACAACCAAACCATGCACCTGTTATAAGGTATGCACCATCTACAGAGAAAACACAGTCCCACACCCAGCGTTGGTGACCTGGAGATCGAATGAAACATAACAGCAAAGAATATCTCAGAGATGATTAAAACTTTTTTTTTCTTGTATAATACCCGATAAAAAATGAGCAATGAAGGAAAATCTTATCAAATACCTGTCAAGGTTTTCTCTAAAAGTAAAACCATCAACATTCCATATCTTTACAGTGTGATCAGCTGATGCAGTGGCCAGATACCTAGCAGGCATAAAATTGGAAACAATTAAACTGAAAATCCATCAAGATAAGTGGGAGAAGAAAGTAGGTAAGAAGAACTGCAGAAAATATAACTAGGAAAAACAGAAATTGGTAAGATTAAACAAGGAAATATAAACCTGTGTGGATCACAAAATTCAGGTGAGAGAAGACATTTGAGAATGTATTTATTATGTGCTTGTAACTTATGAAGTGGCTCAAAGTTGGTCATTGTCTGCAAGAAAATACATTCAAGGCCAAATGAAAATGCGGTCAAATTAAGCAACAGGATAGTGTCAGATGGTTGCATTCATCAAGGGGCTACCTGGTTCCCTCTCAACAAGCGCCAAACATAACATGTTCCGTGGTTATTTGCAGCTACCACCAAGCTTCCATCCCACATAACTGTTAGAGACCTTACAGCTGTATCCACCTCGGGAACCTAGATACACACTATGGTGCATTATGATCATCTCGGGACACATCACATTTATAATAATTATGAATCATTAGCTAACAATGATCTAGAAATTGCACCCAGCAGCAAATAATATTCAAAGACTTTAATGGAAGGAGGGAGCAGCCATGTGCCTGTTTGGCTTTTGCTAGTGGCTCCCTCTGCCCCCAGGCTGGAGGAAGGCCCTTTAAATCTATGATGCCATTGTAGACGCAAAAGCATTACAAATGATCCACTTGCTTTCTTAAACTACCTCATCTAGATGTATAAGCAAACACTTGAGTATTGTGTAACATATCATAATAAAAGGAAATAGTAACTTGTGCAAAATGTTCTGACAATTAAGATAATGTAAGTCATAAGAGAATACCAATTCACAACTGCACGAATTTGCAGTCAAATCCCATACTCGAATGTTCCCATTTTGGTCTCCAGATATCAGCTCTGTCTGCAAAACCAGACACCACAGATTAGACTAGCCACCAAAAACACACTAATATGCAATCTGATGCTTTTGGAGAAAGTGGCACTTTTAAGAATATCCACAAATCACACATAAATGGTGGTGGGCATAGGTCAATCAAGATCTTTTCATGTTCTATAGCTAACAGACAGTTAAGTGATCAAAAAGGCAGTTAAGTGATCAAAAGGCAATATAAACATGTTGAGAAAATTGCAGAATAGTGCCAATTATTTTAAACTCGGAATTTGAACAATATAAACAAGTATCATAGTTGACAGTTTCTCTTCAAACATCCACTGCCATATGTCTTTGGTCATGAATTATCTTAATTCTTGCCATTTAGAACAAAGAAACTTGGCTATCAGATCTGTTATTACCAACTGATTTTATCAATTTTTGCAAAGGGCAAGTCTTCCAACCACTGACAAAGCACTCTGGTACATTGTGTCTTTGGTCATGAATTATCTTAATTCTTGCCATTTAGAACAAAGAAACTTGGCTATCAGATCTGTTATTACCAACTGATTTTATCAATTTTTGCAAAGGGCAAGTCTTCCAACCATTGACGAAGCACTCTGGTACATTGTGTCTCACAGTAAAAAGAGAGGAAAAAATAAAAACCCATTCATGGCAAGTCTTATATCATATTCCCCATTTACAGCCACCCCACAATTCCTCACTTCCCAACAATTTATCCTTCTTACAGGCTAAAAGTGATACAGGACAGCTAACCTGGTTTGGGTGCAACACGACAGTGTTGACAGCCGCACGACTTTCATATTCCCTTTGACAACCAGGAGCCCTGTAGTTGAACTTCAAATAAAGATCAAGTCCGAAAAAATCCAAAAACTTGCTTAATAACATAATTTCCTTTTAAAACACTGCATGATAGCATCCAACCAGGTTTTACCTCAAATCCCAAATCTTCACTGTTCCATCCTCAGACCCTGAGTACATCCAGTTTCCATCGCACTGAAACCCCACAGCCATAACATTTGCTGTATGCGAGTCATAGCTCATTACCTGTTAATGCAACATAATACCACATCACTAACACACACACAAAAAAAAATACATATTTCAACAACAAAAAAAATAATTATAAAAAAGGGCAAGACTTTCATTACCGGATGAGGACTGTTTGAATTGACATCAAACAGCTTAATGTGTGGATTCCCAGCTGCAGCCAAGTATCTCTTATCAGGGGTTATCTCAAGCCTATTAACTTGCTTCATTCACCGTATAAATAAACAAAACAATTTATTAGCAAATTTACCGCTAAGAAAAAAAAAGCTAGAAATTTATAACAAACCCACTATTGTTTTGTGATAAAGACCCAACTTTATAAAAAAAGAGAAAAACTTAGTGATTACCGAATCCGGGTATTGGATTGTACGATAACAACGGCCACTTTTTGCGTCCCAAAATCTGATAGTGTGATCATAACTGGCAGTGGCAAGTATTACTGATGGCTGTGTCATTATCTTAATAAAAATAATAATAATTATTATTATTATAATCACCTCCTAAACACACAATAACATTAAGGTTAATTAAGCAAAATGAGATTTCAATATCATAATTAAGAAAATAAAAAAATGCTAAAATACTAAATAACATGAAAAAAAGAGAAAGTAAATAAAAGTTTTGAACTTTACCTTGGAATCATGAGGATATGGTGGATATTTTGTGATTTGGGATTAGGGTTTTGAAGGGTTATTAATTTCTTTCTCACTAGGGCTTGAAAGAGAAGCCATGATTCAGTGGAGTAACAGGAAAGGGTGGCTTATGAGGTTCTTTCTCTTATTGATTTTTCTGTTTATTTATTTTGTCTGAATGAAGCACGAGACCGCAACTCATTAGAAGTGGAGGAAAAACGATAAGTCGTCTAAATTCGTCCATCTGTGTAGCGATAATTTGACAAGTCGTCCTCCTTAATGCCGGTTTGGTTTGTCAAAGGAGGCATTCATTTGTTTGTTTTGCATGTATTTTTTTAAATATAAAATAAGTTTATTTATAAAATATTTTTTAGAAAAGCTTGTAAATATAATAGAATATTTTATAATTATAATAAATTTAAATTTTAAATTTATTAAAATATTTTCACCTCATAAAACAAAAATAATTTATTTTTACACATTAAACAATTTATATTATTATTTAACTATTTTAATCATACTATTAACTCATTATTATAATCTCCACCACCATAACACTTACACCAACATTAAATAATCCCTTCATCATCATTTTAAAGTCCTATCATATTGTTTCACCACAATTATTATCATTACTATATCACCTTAATTTTCATCCTTGCTCTATTACAATTATTACTATAATCATTATCTTATCACCACATCTCATTATTTTACTATCATACATGTCAAAAATATTTTATGATAAAGTATTTATATGCAAAAACAAACTTTATATATATATATATATATATATATATATATATATATATATATATATATATATATATATATGTTGAAATCTCACCAATATAATAATTCACATGTATTCATATATAGGCAATAACGCACAGTAAATCAATGATTTTATTGTCACCGAATACTATGGTGAGTGCGACAAAATTATCATCCCAATCATGTTACAGAGGAAATCTTATAATTTTCCAAGGAAAATCTATGGGTAGGGAGAATAAGCAACTTTGATTAATGCCAGGAAATATATGCAGCGAATGTTTTACTAGAGCATTATCGTGCTCGTTTGGTATTGTGTTTCTACCCACGTTTGAAAAAAAGTCAGTGAATTGCCGTTTGGTTACCTATTAAAAACAGCTGCACAATACATGGGCCCACCAACAAAACTTTGCAAACCGCCGTTTCATGAGAAGCAGCTAATAGCTGCTTCTCATGGCTTTTCATCGACAAATACCAAAAAAAAAACAAATATTCCCCCCACAACAACCACAGAAACAACACAAAATTACCGTTGAAATGTATTATTCCAAATCAAACCCTCATCCCTCAGCATCTCTGCTGCCTTCACTTCTACGCCTCATTTCTCATGCATCTCTGCTCCCTTCACTTCTGTGCCTCACTTCTCATTTTCACTATCTGCTCCCCTTCTCTTCACATCCGCATCTTCGGTCCCTCTGTCGTCCTCACCACCTTTACAAAAGTAGAGGGATCTTTGTCTGTCTTGGCTCTTATTTCAGTTCCTGCTACTTCAGTTTCTTGTTTAGAGTAGCGTCGGCGTCGTTTAGGGAGATCGGAGAAGGAGAGGACTGTTCACGAGAAATGGTTAAGGAGAGAGAGATCAAGAGTGTTTTTACTGCTTATAATAATAATTTATTATTAGAGTTTGTAGGAATAATATGAGGTAATTAAGGATGGAAAAATAGGCATTTGAAGAACAAACAATATCCTGAGAATTTTGCATTCAGGAGGTTTATTTATTACTAATCTAACCGTGGGGTTTTTTCAGTTTTTTTTTGGCTTAAATGCAATAATAATCCTACTTTTGCTTATTTTTTTTGCTTGACTGCATTTAATCTGGGTAATTTGCAAAACAAATGTTGATTACTGTTTTTTTTTTTTTTTACCATACACTTTAAATAAATGGAATCTTGAATAAATAACTTAAAAAACAAAAAAAAATTGTATCCATTAATTAACATAAAAAAACGAGAGAAAAGTGGGATAAAAATAATTGATAAAATCAAAAAATAAATATTAATAAAAAGAAGTATATGTGTATATACTCTTTAAAGTAATTTCACAAGTTGACAGCAATATTAAAAACATGGTAACCAAACACATGAAATTGCTTTTTATCAACCTCAAACTCAACCACAGTTTTAACCAAACACTTCACTGCTTATTTTGAACCGTAGAAAAAGCGCTTTTTTTTAAACTGCTTTTTTTCAACCTCAACCACAATAGCAACCGCGATACCAAACAACCCCATCATATCATGCCATATTCATCGAGTGATCCAACCCCAAAAGAGGAAAAAAGATATTCCAGGTTCAGGATGAAGAGGGTTCGGCTCCATCATGGAGTGCACAGCAAACAGTCGCCTTGTGATGCCCTTGATACACCCTGATGGCTTCACCAGATGCCATGGACCAAAGTCTAGCTGTCATATCAGAAGAAGCTGCATGAACAAGAGACAGTGTTACAAAATGAATCAAGCAGGGAAACTTGAAATGGTCGGCGCATCTTCACTAGGCCTCCATTCCAAAAATGAAATTAATTGCATCTTGACAACCAAACCATGCACCTGTTATAAGGTATGCACCATCTACAGAGAAAACACAGTCCCATACCCAGCGTTGGTGACCTGGAGATCGAATGAAACATAACAGCAAAGAATATCTCAGAGATGATTAAAACCTTTTTTTTCTTGTATAATACCCGTAAAAATGACCAATGAAGGAAAATCTGATCAAATACCTGTCAAGGTTTTCTCTAAAGTAAAACCATCAACATTCCATATCTTTACAGTGTGATCAGCTGATGCAGTGGCCAGATACCTAGCAGGCATAAAATTGGAAACAATTAAACTGAAAATCCATCAAGATAAGTGGGAGAAGAAAGTAGGTAAGAAGAACTGCAGAAAATATAACTAGGAAAAACAGAAATTGGTAAGATTAAACAAGGAAATATAAACCTGTGTGGATCACAAAATTCAGGTGAGAGAAGACATTTGAGAATGTATTTATTATGTGCTTGTAGCTTATGAAGTGGCTCAAAGTTGGTCATTGTCTGCAAGAAAATACATTCAGCGTCAAATGAAAATGCGGTCAAATTAAGCAACAGGATAGTGTCAGATGGTTGCATTCATCAAGGGGCTACCTGGTTCCCTCTCAACAAGCGCCAAACATAACATGTTCCGTGGTTATTTGCAGCTACCACCAAGCTTCCATCCCACATAACTGTTAGAGACCTTACAGCTGTATCCACCTCGGGAACCTAGATACACACTATGGTGCATTATGATCATCTCGGGACACATCACATTTATAATAATTATGAATCATTAGCTAACAATGATCTAGAAATTGCACCCAGCAGCAAATAATATTCAAAGACATTAATGGAAGGAGGGAGCAGCCATGTGCCTGTTTGGCTTTTGCTAGTGGCTCCCTCTGCCCCCAGGCTGGAGGAAGGCCCTTTAAATCTATGATGCCATTGTAGACGCAAAAGCATTACAAATGATCCAATTGCTTTCTTAAACTAGCTCATCTAGATGTATAAGCAAACACTTGAGTATTGTGTAACATATCATAGAAAAAGGAAATAGTAACCTGTGCAAAATGTTCCGACATTTGTAATTATAGCCCGATAAGATAATGTAAGTCATAAGAGAATACCAGTTCACAACTGCATGAATTTGCAGTCAAATCCCATACTCGAATGTTCCCATTTTGGTCTCCAGATATCAGCTCTGTCTGCAAAACCAGACACCATAGATTAGACTAGCCACCAAAAACACACTAATATGCAATCTGATGCTTTTGGAGAAAGTGGCACTTATAAGAATATTCACAAATCTAACAAATGATGGTGGGCATAGGTCAAACAAGATCTTTTCATGTTCTATAGCTAACAGACAGTTAAGTGATCAAAAGGCAATATAAACATGTTGAGAAAATTGCAGAACAATATAAACAAGTACTCAAAAACACATCATAGTTGACAGTTTCTCTTCTAAACATCCAATGCCATAAGTCTTTGGTCATGAATTATCTTCGTTCTTGCCATTTAGAACAAAGAAACTTGGCTATCAGATCTGTTATTACCAACTGATTTTATCAATTTTTTCAAAGGGCAAGTCTTCCAACCACTGACGAAGCACTCTGGTACATTGTGTCTCACAGTAAAAAAAAAGAGAAAAGATAAAAACCTATTCATGGCAAGTCTTAATATCATGTTCCCCATTTACAACCACTCCACAATTCCAAAATCCCTTTCACTTCCCACAATTTATCCTTCCTACAGGCTAAGAGTGATACACGACAGCTAACCTGGTTTGGGTGCAACACCACAGTGTTGACAGCCGCACGACTTGCATATTCCCTTTGACAACCAGGTGCCCTGTAGTTGAACTTCAAATAAAGATCAAGTCCGAAAAAATCCAAAAACATGCATAAAAACATAAATTCCTTTTAAAACACTGCATGATAGCATCCAACCAGGTTTTACCTCAAATCCCAAATCTTCACTGTTCTATCCTCAGACCCTGAGTACATCCAGTTTCCATCGCACTGAAACCCCACAGCCATAACATTTGCTGTATGCGAGTCATAGCTCATTACCTGTTAATGCAACATATTACCACATCACTAACACACACACAAAAAAAAAAAAAAAAAAACATATTTCAACAAAAAAAATAATTATAAAAAAGGGCAAGACTTTCATTACCGGATGAGGACTGTTTGAGTTGACATCAAACAGCTTAATGTGTGGATTCCCAGCTGCAGCCAAGTATCTCTTATCAGGGGTTATCTCAAGCCTATTAACTTGCTTCATTCACCGTATAAATAAGCAAAACGATTTATTAGAAAATTTACCAGCTAAGAAAAAAAAAGCTAGAAATTTATAACAAACCCACTATTGTTTTGTGATAATGACTCAAACTTTATAACAGAAAGAGAAAAAGCTTAGTGATTACCGAATCCGGGTATTGGATTGTACGATAACAACGGCCACTTTTTGCGTCCCAAAATCTGATAGTGTGATCATAACTGGCAGTGGCAAGTATTACTGATGGCTGTGTCATTATCTTAATAAAAATAATAATAATTATTATTATTATAATCACCTCCTAAACACACAATAACATTAAGGTTAATTAAGCAAAATGAGATTTCAATATCATAATTAAGAAAATAAAAAATGCTAAAATACTAAATAACATGAAAAAAAGAGAAAGTAAATAAAAGTTTTGAACTTTACCTTGGAATCATGAGGATATGGTGGATATTTTGTGATTTGGGATTAGGGTTTTGAAGGGTTATTAATTTCTTTCTCACTAGGGCTTGAAAGAGAAGCCATGATTCAGTGGAGTAACAGGAAAGGGTGGCTTATGAGGTTCTTTCTCTTATTGATTTTTCTGTTTATTTATTTTTTGTCTGAATGAAGCACGAGACCGCAACTCATTAGAAGTGGAGGAAAAACGATAAGTCGTCTAAATTTGTGATGGCTACCATTTAAGCGACTTGTCACTTAATTGAGGTGGTTACGGCTGGCAGTCATCTGTGTAGCGATAATTTGACAAGTCCTCCTCCTTGATGCCGGTTTGGTTTGTCAAAGGAGGCATTCATTTGTTTGTTTTGCATGCATTTTTTTTAATATAAAATAAGTTTATTTATAAAATATTTTTTAGAAAATCTTGTAAATATAATAGAATATTTTATAATTATAATAAATTTAATTTTTAAAGTTATTAAAATATTTTCACCTCATAAAACAAAATAATTTATTTTACACATTAAACAATTTATATTATTATTTAACTATTTTAATCATACTATTAACTCATTATTATAATCTCCATCACCATAACACTTACACCAACATTAAATAATCCCTTCATCATCATTTTAAAGTCGTATCATTTTAAAGTCTTATCATATCGCTTCAGCACAACTATTATTATTACTATATCACCTTAATTTTCATCCTCGCTCTATTACAATTATTACTATAATCATTATCTTATCACCACATCTCATTATTTTACTATCATACATGTCAAAAATATTTTATGATAAAGTATTTATATGCAAAAACAAACTTTCTATATATATATATATATATATATATATATATATATATATATGAATGTTGAAATCTCACCAATATAATAATTCACATGTATTCATAAAGTTGTTTCTTATTAATTTTTAGTGTTATAATATTTATTAAGTAATTCTAATTTTATATTAAGATACTTCTTAGAATCACTTTTGAGGAAAAATCATCATTTGAACATGATTGGATTTTATAAATTCTAATTAATGTGTTTTTCATGAGTTTTTTTAATGTTATTAAATTTTTTATGCTACATTCATTTGATTTTTTTAGATAGTTGATCTTAGAATTAATTAGTTTCATTTTGAGAGAAGAGTTTTTCTAAGATATTCTTTCTCCTTTCAAATTGCTTAAAAAATAGATATGATCTCAATAAGTTTTGGTTATTGTTTTTTTCCGTATGTTTTGGGGTTATTTAAAGGCATAAACGAACATATTTTGATTTTTATGATGTTTTTAAGTATTTTTAGATTTGATATAAATTTTCAAATGTAAAACACCCTGACTTAACTTTCCAATGACAAGTGATTGGTGGAGTCCATGCAAAGGAAGTGACATGTTGGTTGCTATCTAATTTTTTTTTTAAATCAAGGGTTAATGATATGTTGTCTGTCCCATGCAAAAAAGAAAAAAAGAAAACCTAGGCATTGGGTTTGCTTCAAGCCCACATGTTTGAGGTTTTTTATTAGAGGCCGAAAGACATGTACCTTTTTTTTTTGTAATTTTCTAGTTTGTTTTCTTTTCAATTTGATCTTTTATAATTGCATCTTTATAGATTTTTTTAATAATTTCATCATTTAATATTTTATTGATTTTTAATTGGGCAACATGGTTTTTTTAATATATTATTAGGTTTATTACAATTTCATATCAACGCTTTGATATTTAGTTGGTTCTCAATTTTATGAAAAATTATTTTTGTTATCATATAGTTAAATAAAATATTACAAAAAAAGATTGTTAAGCCTGATTGAGTCATGATTCATGTTAGATGTTTGACTAGTTAATTTTAGTTGATTAGAAATCGAGTTTTACAGTTTGTTTTGATTTACTTTATATGGAGTTATCAAAGTCTAAAAAAGAACATGTTGACATTTAATTGCTTAATTTTATGAATAACTATTTTTTTTTATCATATGATTGCAAACAAAAATATTCTCAAAATAAAAAATAAAAATCTAGTAGAGTTCATGACCTAAATTGTGGATTTGACAATTAGAGTTATTATCTTAATATTCTCAAAATAAAAAATAAAAATCTAGTAGAGTTAGACAATAAAATCCAGATCGAATCCAATAGGTTATTATCTTAATATTTTTTGTTAGAATTTGAATCTATATTTTTTTGATAAATTGTTTGTTTACAATGGGGATATTTATAGGATATCCATAAAATACTAGTTTAACATAATTACTAGTACTAGTGTTGTTATTATAGTAAATAACAAATACAGATAAAAACAAATTAAAATTGTTACACTACACAACAAAGAAACGACTATTGTACTGGAACTCCAGCTATACTTTAACATTCCTCTTCAAGTTGGAGCGTATATATCTATCATGCTCAACTTGCTAATTTCTCCATGAAACACCTTTTCGGAGATCGTCTTTGTGAGTATATCAACTAACTAATCCTCAGACCAAACAAACAGAAATTATATAATTTTCTGATTCAGATTTTCCTTAATAAAATGTTGATCAACTTCAACATATTTGGTACGATCATGTTGTACTAGATTGTGTGCAATTTTGATAGCTGTCTTATTATCATAGTGTAGACTCATTGATTTCTCGTACTCAATCCCCAAGTACTGTAGCACATGTTTTATCCATGACAATTCACATACACCATACGCCATGCCTTAGTATTCTGCTTCTGCACTTGATTTAGCCACCACTTTCTATTTCTTAATTCTCCAAGTGATGAGGTTACCTTCTACAAAGGTAAAATATCCTGATGTGGATCTTCTATCAGTCTGATTTCCTGCCCAGTCTAAATCCATATACGCTTTGATTTCATGAATTTCATTTTTTGAGAACAGTAATTATTTTACTGGTGCACTCTTCAGGTACCTTAGAATTCGATATACCACGTTCATATGTTCTTCACTCGACGAGTGCATAAACTGACTAACCACACTTACAACATAGACTATGTTAGGTCTTGTATGTGATAGGTAGATTAGTCTCCCAACTAACCGTTGATACCTTCCTTGTTGGAACATGATCCTCTAATTCGTTGAGCTAGTGATTCATCTCTATAGGTGTTTCAACAGGTTTGTAGGCCAACATTCCAATTTCAACTAATATATCCAACACATATTTTTGTTATGACACACATAGTCCAGCTCTTGATCTTGAGACCTCGATTCCTAAAAAATAATTAACTGTCCGAGATCTTTCATTTCAAATTTTGAGGCCGAAAAACATGAAAGCACATTTTGTCTCTTTTGTATCATCTCATGTCAAGACTATATCATCCACATATACAATCATTGTCATTACCTTCCCTTCCCTGTGTTTTATAAACAAAGTATGTGTAAATCCCGAGAAATAAATATAAGTGTAAATTATAAACTAAATAAAAAATAAATAAAAGTGGAAGAATTCACGAACAAATTTAAATAAAATAAGAATTCAATTTTTTTGGATATAACATCAGGATGAAATCATTGAGATGTCGTAATTTTCAACTCGGAATTAATTGGGGTTAGTTTTAAATTAAAAGAAAAATAAAATAGGTTGAGGGGGCTGGAATTGAAATAACTGTAAAAATTAGGATTTAAATTATAAGAAGAGAAGATGTGGGGTAAAAATAAAATATTTAAAGGAAATGGGAGCCTAAGTGAAATAAGAGAAATTGAGGGGTAGAAATACCCCTCCTTTCTCTTAGGTCCGCAAAATAACGGGAAGAAGGGCAAAGAGATTTTGATATTTTCTTATCCAATTGAAGAATAATTTCAAAGTGAAAATGAGATTAAGGGTTACCCAAACATTCAAACATAAAAAATACAAGGATTTAGAGTATTATTGGAAGAAGAAATTGGAGGAAAAGAAGGAGTATCTAGCTGGCAGCAGCAGGAAGAAAAAGAGAGGAGGAGGAGATTTTGATTTTACAAGCTATTAGAATCTTAAATCTTCCATGTTATGGTGTTTTTTATATGCATATAAAAGATTCTTGACTTTATGGCTAAATTGCATGAATTTTCTTTATGAGATTTGGGTTAGGGTTCTTGGAAATTTTATGGGGGAAATGTGGAATTGTGTGTAATTGATGAATGTGGCATGAAATGGGATGAAATGAGATTTAAATGGAAAGAAAAAGGGGATCCCCTAAGAAAGGTCATGGCTAGCCATTGAGGGCAGTAATTAGGAGGGAAAGATTATGTGTTTAAGCTTAACAACTAGACAAATTCATCTCTTGACTTTCAGAGAAAATCTGAGGGGGGAAACAAGGGAATTAGGATCGGTTTTCGTCATAGGAGTTGCAATTCTGGAAGTGTACTATACAAGAAAACTTGTTTCATTTAATTTGGAATTTTATAACTCTAGTTAAGGGTCACGGAACATGACTATACAGGGTAGACTCTGCAGAATTGCAGGTTTGTCACATTTATGATGCATTTTGTGAATTTTGGGGGCAGAAGGGGGTGTTCATGCCTTCATAAGAGTCGTAACCCTGTATATTAGCTTTCCAACGAGATTAAATTTATACAAAACAGAGTTCTATAACTCCCGTTATGTGAACAATATGGGCAGAGGTCGCAGTCAAAATTCGACCCCTGCTGACAACTTTGAGAACAAAAAAGAAAAAGAAGTGGGAGGTTGCAAAAACATAGTTAGACGCATTATAGGAAAAGTAACAAGTTATGTTTGAAAATGGGTGTTTATAATGATATTTTGATTGACAAAAGTTATAAAAAATAAAAATGAAAGAATAACAAATTTACAGACATATTAGATTGTTTTGGAGAAGTTATTAGGAAGAGTATCAGTTGTTGAAAATAAGTTATGAGAATTTCCTGTAATTGCAGGAGGGACCACAAGTATGATGCAACAACAACAATAAGGGACCACGAGTAGAGCATCCACAACAGGTAAGTGATTTATACCTCCGTTTCTAATTTAATTTTCATAGTGAAAATGTGTGAATTATGCTTAAAGCTTTGGTGGAAGTTTGAGAAGATATGATTTATCAATTAGAATATTTAAGGCATGTGTGTTAGGAGAAGTTTGAAAATATAATGAATAAAACATGGTGGTGGCTAGCATACACTTAATGTATGCTAGGATCCCGGATAAAGGGATCACCAAAAATGGATAACATACATTTTAGTGTATGTTACGATCCCGGATAAGGGGATCATCATGAATGATTGTCATACATTCAGTGTATGTTAGAATCTCGGGGATTGGATCACTATGCACAAGCTAATATACATCAAGTGTATGTTAGAATCCCAGATAAAGAGATTGTGGTGCAATGTTTAAATACACATTCATGTATTTTGAAATTTAAAAAATATATATATATATAATGGAATCAATGCACATGAGGTATGTTACAGACCCGGGAAGGGGTCTTCTCTGATTTCTAATATCGGTAGGGTGATAAGGGTATTGACAATACTTAGTATCAACAATACATAAGTGGGGAAGTTAGTTTGTGTTTCAAATAGATATGTTGATTATTTTAATTATGTATGATTGCATATCGTGGGTTTAATAACTTTAATATTATTTTTTTAAAAAAAATTCTTTATGAAATTATCTTGTATTTTCATTTCAGGTCCATCATCTTCACGTCAGAAGTAAGGATGTGGTTTCTTAGTTTTTTTTTGTATCCAATAGTATTTTGTATAAATTAAATATTGGTAAACTGATATGTATGATCACTATTTTTGGAAAAAAAATGGAATGTAAGAAAAGTAACTCGTTTTGTCGTATTTTATTAAATGTGACTGGATTTATATTTACTCTAGTGTAAATTGTTGATTGTTGTTAAATGTATGGTTTATTAATTATGGTTGTGATGAGGATGATGTTTATGGTTTTGTAGACCCAAGATGAATGAGTCAAGATTGAATTATAGGTTATGTAATATGTCAAAAACTTGGGATCTACCAGTACAGGAGAGGTTCTGCCGAAATATCAATAGAAATTTTAGTGAAACCTTATATATATGTGGAAAAAAATTATTATGTCTTATTTTCTTGGCGAATGTGTATTAATAAGATTACTTGTTTGTCCTTAGAAAAGGAGATGTTACAATATTATATGTGTCGCACCCCATCGCGAGAGCGCGGCGTCGTGACGACCCTCCCCGTGTGCGGGGATTCAATGTTGGGAGTATCATCTTTATTTTCATGAAAAAGGGAGTCGCCACCTAGTATTATAGTTACTAGGAAATCTAAACTGGTCTTTCAGAGATTCTAGGGTAAGGGACTGGTTGCGTAAAGGGAAGGTTTTAGCACCCCTAGTACACCCTACCTAAGGTAAGCTGCTTGGTGTTTTTGTTTGCTTATGATTTGTTACGATTTTGATCTTTCAAAGAATATGTTGGTTAAATGGTGAATGTATTACCCCGCCAAATATTTTGGATATTAACCCCTTAGAATTTATTAATCCAAACACCGAACAGTGAATAATAACATACTATCCCCGCTGAATATTTCGGATATTGACCCCTTATGATTTATTTATCCAAACAGTGAACAGTGAATAATAGCATACTATCCCCGCCGAATATTTTGGATATTGACCCCTTAGGATTTATTTACCCAAACACCGAACAGTGAATAATAGAATACTATCCCCGCCGAATATTTTGGATATTGACCCCTTAGGATTTAATTATCCACACCGACAATGAATAATAAATTCCCAAAAATAAGATTTTAATATTTTTTAAATATTGGCCAATACCCTTTGGATTTTTACAAACATGTTGTAAAATCTCAAAATGTAAGAAATGATTTTTCTTTGCGAAATCAATGCTAAAACACATTTTTTTTATACTCATAGATAATATATATTTTTTGAAAGAAAATGAAATTTTAAAATATGCTAGTGTATTGGCCGTATGCAAGAAAGCAACATATTTTTTCTTTAATAAAAACATTTTTTTTGCAAATTATATATTTTTTGTATCTTTTCTTTATTTTTTCTTTTTCGGTGGGGTGGCTGTCAGCCCACCTAAATTCGGGTTGGGCTGACAGCCCAGCCCACCTTGTCTCCAGGCTGGGCTGCTAGCTCAGGTGGCTGGCAGCCCAGATTCCATCTGGACTGGGCTGGAAGCCCGTCTTAAGGAGGGTCAGGCCGGGCACAAAACCCGGCCCAGCGGGGAGTGAATTAATTCACTCCCCGCGCATGCAAGACGATAATCTACAATAGAAATGGAAGATTTTCGAGTGTGATGAACGGCGTACCTATTAATACCGTTGGGTAGAGGAGGTCGTGGTGGTTCTTCTGGTCATGGTGGCGTCGGAAATGGTGGCCGGAATGGACATCGGAAGGTGCACAATGGCGTTGCAGTTGCTGTCGTTTGTTGTTGCTTTTGCTTCACCAGAGAAGATGACTGAGCTGCGGGAGTTGAAGAGAGGTTGTGGTGATGACGGGACAATGCGTGGTGGCCGGAGTTGATGGCTGATAGAGGAGAGAGAGAGATACCGGGGCCTCTGGTTTTAGAGAGAGAGCAGATGATTGAACCGAGAGAGACGACGTGGGAGGGAGAACTGACACTGGAGGTGAGGGAGATGAAGATTATCTCGGATTTTTTACGTGAACTTCCCTTATCTTTCCTTGTCTTTTCTTTGCCAAAACTCTGTAAAATTTCCCCAGAATTTTCCCGTCCCCTCTGTTTTTCTTCTTTTCTTTTCTGCTCGTTCTCTCCCCGTTCTGCTCTCTACTCTCTACTCTCTACGTAAAATACTCTCTTTTTCTGTTCGTTCCTCTCCTACTCTCTATATATCTCCTCCGTCTTCTTCCCCCATTTTCTGCATGCATGTGTGTGCCTTTTATAGGCCGGAGGCAACCCCCTCGGCTGCCCCTGGCGTGCACCGATGGGTTGCCGTCGCCTGAAATTGCAGAGGCGTGCCCTGCACTGTTCAGGTGACTGAACAGTGCAGGCACGCTTGGAAATTTCGATAGATTTAGGAGGGTGAAAGTACGATTTGGTCCCTCAATTTGTAATTGTCTTAATTGCACCCCCAATTGGATTTAAACTTATGAATTTTGTGCAATTGCATCCCCGTTAAAATTTCAAGAACTTGATTTCTCATCGATTAAACCCTTAATTAATTTGGCCAATTTAAAATATAATCAAATACTTGCACTTAATTAAATCTTTCGATCGTACCCTAAATTAATTCTCAAACATAATTATACTTTTAAATCGACCAACGATTAAATCAAACTGACCCATAAAAAATATAATCATATCTGTCGACTTAATTTTTACGCATATTTATCCGATAATAAATTACTTTAGCCTTGAATCTGCGATTTCCTTCACTTTGGGCACAAAAAAAGGATGATCGAACTCTCGAAAACATCCAAAATTTCACCTTGATTTTCCTACCGACACCAGCCCCTTTTATTATTTTTTTGTTATTTTTTGGGTAGTTTTAGGGATTGACCCAAAATTGGGTTATGACAATATGAATTACTTTGCTTATAGCCAAATTCTTTCATTGTTGATGAGAATTTTCCAAACCATGCCCGATGTGACTGCTTCAGACCATATAGTGTCTTTTTTAACTTGCACACTTTAGTTCTACACAAGGACCTGATTTTAACTCCAGGTGGTAACTCCATGTACACTTCTTCCTCAAGGTCTCCATTGAGAAACACATTCTGAATGTCGAATTGTTATAAGACCCAATCTCGATTCATTGCTATAATTAAGAGAATATAAATCGTATTCATTTTTGCAATTGGGCAAAAGTTTCTTGATAATCTACTCCATACTTCTACTTATATCCCTTCGTGACTAATCTTGCTTTGTATCTATCAATACTACCATCCGCTTTCAGCTTTATTGTGAACACCCAACCTTCTTCTTTCTGTTTGGTGTTATTCCTCTAAAGTGCTTCCATCTCCTCATTTATCGCCTTTTTAGTCCACTTTGGGTCTGATAATGCATCCTGTACATTACTAGAAATAGACATATTGGATAATTGACTAACAAAAAATGCATACGATTCTGATAACCTATGAGAAAAGACATAATTATTGATGGGATATTTGGTTTTGTTTTTGGGATCGAGTTCATATTATTTCTTTAGGACTCCTTGATTTAATCTATGTGGATATCTATTGGTTACATTTTATTCCAGAAAGGGATTTCATTGATCTCATAAAGAATAGGGTTCAAATTTACCTAAAGAGAGACATTTTGGAATGATTCTTCAGTTAATGGTATAGACTTGGACAACTCTAGAGATATATGGGGATTGTTACTGAGAACACTCTAGTTTGTGCAAAATTCCAAGTTAGTACCATAATTTTGGATATTGGGAGTGATCAAGTTTGGTCTCATCTCTTCTAATCCTCCATTTTCCTTCAACTCGAATACATCTTCGTTCTCTTCATTATTAATCTTTCCTTGAAGAGAAGTCCCAGAATCTTCCCTAGAGTAGTAGGGTGTCGATTCTCGGAATGATGCATCCAAGGTTACATGTAGTCTTCGATGGTGGGGATCATAACACCGATATCCTTTATAAAACTTTGAGTAACCTATAAAGATATACTGTTCTGCACATGGATCAAGTTTACTCCGTAAGACTTTAGGGATGTGGACATACACCATACAACCAAACACTTGTGGTTCCAAATTTGGTAAATAAGGAACGAAAAGCAAAAACTCCATCTATAGTTGGGGATATTGAAATTCAATCGCATTAGATGATGTTCGATTCATTAAATAGGCAACTGATTTGACTGCATACTCCAATAGTATTTGAGCATATTCATACCAAATAGAGAGACACATATAATTTCCATAATCTACCAGAGTAATACGTGCAGGAGGTCTAATGTCGAATTCCATGATGACCTAAGAAATTACCTAAAACTTGATCCATAAACTCCGTACCATTATCGGATTGAAATGTATGAATTTGGCATTGGTATTGGGTCAACACTATTTTGTAAATTTTTTAAAAAGCTGCACTTACATCACTTTTATTTCAGAGAAGAGATATCCAAGTCATTCAAGTATTCATCACTAAATGTAACAAAATAACATGCATTAGAAAATGACTGAACTTTTTCAGGACCCCAAACATCCTAATGATTGTGAATGGTTCTAAACTTTTATTCAAACTTGGTAAATAAGGAATACGATGACTTTTTGCGAGTTCACAAATTTCACACTGAAAATCCAAATAATTATACCTGAAAACAAATGTGGTTGTAACTATCGCGAAGATGATTTTTCACGCTTCACACCCCGTCATCCCCTGATTGGGGAGAAAACGACGCGTGGAAAATGGGGAGGTTTTATAGCCGTAAAAATTATGACTATAATTATTAGGAGTCGTCACCTGGTATTAAGGTTACTAGGAACCTAATGGTCTGCGAAAGTCTAGGTAAGAGGACTTGTTGTGCAAGGGGAAGACATATCACCTCCAATGCACTTTATCTAAAGTAAGCTATTTTGTTGTTTAATTGTTTTTCCTAAGTTATTTTTATTGGTCTATTCTAAGGTTCGACATAGATTTCTCTTCGTGAGAGAGTCTCTATCTCATTGGAAGTTGAAAACCTAACTTTTTTGTCGTTTGGAAATTTCCACACTACATAAAAACTCTTTTTTTTATCTGCAGGTGTACTTTACAGTGTAATTTTACACTCTAATAGATAAAATAAAAATAATTATTGATTTTTTATATTTTGGTCGAATTCCAATGAATAACCGTAAACTAGTTAGGACATTCAATTTTGTTTTGAAAATATGAGAAAAATACAACATATTCTTTTTGAAAAATATGATGAAAAGCCTTGAAATCCGGTTGTATGCACGAAAACAACACATTTTTTATTTTTGAAAATTTTGTATTTTTATATTTTTTATATGTTTTTGCTTTTTTTAAAGGAAAAAAAATTATGGGTTATACTGTCCAGCCTTGATGGGTCGAGAGGCCCATCCTGTGGTGGGCTGGCATCCAAGTTGGGCGACCTATAAACCTACCCCAACTTGGTGTTGGGCCGGAGCAGGGCCCATCCCGCCCAACCCATTATTCTTTACATGAATAATGGGCGACGAGGAGTGAATTAATTCACTCCCGCCCGCACATGAAGATGATGAATAATAGATGGCACTTGGTCGAGTTTGATGTCCGGTGTACCTGTCACTCTCGCCGTGTAGAGGAGGTGGTTCTTCGCCTGGTGGCGGCGTCGAAAACTGAGGCCTGTGGTGGCTGGTGGATGTCGCTGCAACTTCTACTGTCTTTTCAGAGGCCACGACTGGGTCATTTTTGTGAAGGAGGAGATGACGGTGGTGAGGATGGTGGTGACAGACGGTATTGGTTGCTGTTGGAGAAGGAGAGAAAGGCTGTTTTACATTGCTTTTTTTTTAGAGAGAGAGGTTGTCATCGGACAGTGAGAAGGGATGCTGTCGGAGTCACTCTGCCAGCATCAAAGAAGAATAAAAGTGGAGTTCCAGGTGGTTTGCTAATTTTTTGTGTTGTCTTCCCAGTGTGCTATTGCCCTTTGTTTTTTCCAGCCTTTCCCCTTGTTCCTTCTTCTCCCTTTCTTCTTCGTTCCCCCCCTCTATTTATAGACTCATCTTGAAACTTGCAGGTATGGGATTGATGTCCAGTAGCATGGTGTTTTTCAGTGGTAGGTAGCAGGGCATGGTTGCCGGCATGTCACAGGTATGGCTGCAGGCAACGCCTCTGTCCAGTTCATCATTTTTTTTATATTTTTTTAAGTATAAAATAAACTGATAAAATGGGTTGTTACAAAAATAATTTTTCGACGGGAAGAATAATGCTTTTATCTTCAATTTTGGCTTCCGATTTCACCCAAAAACTTTTGTCACCAAAAATTCTGATCTTCTCAATATAACCCAAATTAGGCTTCCAAACTTGATTTCTCACCAATTAAACCCTTAATAAAATTAATTTGACCTACTTAAAGTATAATTAAGCCCTTGCGCTTAATTAAATCCTTCAATTGAGCTCTGAATTAATCCCTACACATAATTACACTTTAAATTGGCCGACGATTAAATCAAATTGGCCCATAAAAATATAATTATGTTTTTTGACTTAATTGTTACGCAAATCTATTACATAACAAATTACTCTAGCCTTGAATCTGCATCTTTTTTTCATTTTGAGCACAAAAGAGATGACCGGGCTCCCGAAGATGTCAAAAAATTTCAACTTTGATTATTGGCCCATAAAAATATAATTATGCTTTTTGACTTAATTGTTACGCAGATCTATTACATAACAAATTACTCTAGCCTTGAATCTGCATCTTTTTTTTTTTCATTTTGGTTTTCTGCCGACACCAATCCCTTTTATTTTTTTATTTTTGTTTTATTTCAGATAGGTTTTGGGGAATAACCCAAAATTGGGTTATAACAGTAACTTCTTAAGCTACCCAAAGGAAAGATGTCTGAGTCTTCGATGTCACAACCATACGAGTGCGTGAGCTTGATCCTTACTTCCGATTTGGTGGGCTTGACCCAACTTTGACTCTTATTTTTCTGTTAACTCCAAATAATATAGGTTATCCTGTCTAATACCATAACCAAGAATCTTCCAAGTTAGAATTACCTGAAAAACACACAAAAAAAATGATTATATTTTTTAATATTTTATTTAATTATACGATAACAAAAATAGTTTTTCATAAAAACCACCAGTGGTAGAGTCCAATTTACTTTTAAATTTGTTAGTCAACTATGTAATGTCAAAACCAAGGTTGTCAATACTGTTCCGGTCGCCGTTCCAGTTTTTCTATTGGTATGGAATTTTTGGTTTTGGAGCATTTCGGTGTGTCGTTTCGGGATTGTACTGTTCATATATATATATTAATTTAACAAGCATAATTAAAATTCAAGATAAATTAACTTTAAATTATACAATATAACCACAAAGTCAAACAAATATAATCTCAAAATTAGAAACACAATCACAAGTTAATCAAAATAAGGAGGATTTTAAGGCCAGAACGGTACCGAGATGTTCCAGCCGGAATTTGGCCGGTATTTATGGAACGGACAAAAATTAAAACCGAGATAAAAATGATATCATTTTATCTTGGTTTTTTTAATGGCACGGAACTTTTTAGCCATTCTAGTCGGAACGAAATGATATTGACAATCTTGATCAAGACAACTCCAAAACTATTTGATTTGAAACATGGGTAAAGACAGGTCAAAAGATTTTAGTTGTGGCCCATTGACTACGAGAAAAAAGTTTCTCGTGGACTAGACATTATTCCATCACCCTCAATTTATTTAATAACTTTGAATAAAATCAAAGGCCACCGATCAAACAGCCCAGTTATAGAACTTTGAGTAAAATCAAGAGGAAGTTAACTAATATGATTACTCTTAAATAAAAATTGGTCATTGTTATTCCTGAAAGGTTTGCTTCACAGATAGTTTATTTATATCACACCATGAATCTGTCTTCAGGTGGTGAATTGCTTGAAGTGCAGAGCTCACAACAGTCGACAATGGCAGCAGCTAAGTAGCTAGCCAGTACTGGATTTTGAGAGAAGATGAGGGAGGGGACAGAACATAACTGAGAAAAAAATCGACAAAAAATAGGATCTGGAAATCTGGAATTTCTGACTTGCACGATTCTTACAATTCGGTCAATGCATTGATTGATTGGATGCCTCAGTTTTTGTGCCCCCCCAATGTTGCAGAAATTCTTGAATTCTAAGCTATGAGTGAGAGTGAGAGTACTTGGAGGAAAAAAAAAAAGAAAAAAAATAAATATATAAATATATACGAAAAGGGGCATGCAGGCAAGACTGGACCAGTCATGAAAAGCTGTAAGGGCAAAACATTCAATAGAACTTATGAATGAAAATGACGTTGTTCTGATTCCTGCCCACCATTGGCAATTATTATTTACTTATTCATGCATACATTATTCAAATTACTAGCCATCTTGCTATTGCAAGCTTAACAACAAGCAGGCTCGGCCTAAGTACGTAAGAGGTGTTTGATACTGTTCTTTTTTTAAAAAAATTATTATTATTTTAATTTAAATTTAATTTTTTAGTGGTTTTATATTATTTTGATGGGTTGATATCAAAAATAATTTTAAAAAAATAAAAAAATAATCTTGATACATTTGTACCTCCATTAGATCTAAGCATATTTACGTGTTTATCTGTCTTTCATGACAGTCTTCCTCGCAGCAGTGCTCCTCGCCTAGTCCATGGTGGTCTCCAGCAAGGTGTATCAAACTTGCAGCTCTCTTGCCTAGAATAGTTGATGGGCACTATACAGTTGGTGGAATTGACATTGTTTTTTTTCTGGATCTTGCTTCCTTGGGGATGCTCCTGCTGGAATTTCCTTTTATTGGGTATGTTATGACTATGCTTTTTATTTGGATAAAAAAAAAAGTTTGCTGTTCTTGCTATGAAGAAAAAAAAAAAAGACCATGAAACGTCCCATAAAAAATCAGGAAAAAAAATAACTTAAAAAAAACAAGAAGAAAAAAGATATAAAATTAAAAAAATAAACTAAACCTGATTAATATTTCAATGTGTACACACTCATACTTCACCATTGATTCACTATTTTTCTCTTTACAACACGAAATTAATAACTTGGTTTTGGAGGCAAAATCATCTTTTTCATGTAATAAATTTGTCAATTCAAGATCCACAAAAGTATCTTGGAATTTTTCAATTTTCAGCTGTACGATACTGATTACTAAACTATTTTTGAATTGTATGAAACAAGCACTGAATTGAAGTCAACAAGTCCTTTTATGTTTTTAAAAGTAAAAATAATACCATTTAAAAAAAATCAAAATAAAGGAAAATAATTAGTAATATCAAAAGAAGACATGAGTCACCCTGAGTCTTTTACTGTTTTACATTAGATCAATTCTCCCCTAATTTCTTTTGAAATCCAGACCAGCCTAAACCATGGTTTATGGTCAAGCCAAGTTTTGAAATAGTGGATTTCTAGAAGAGATGCTTCTTATTTGGTCACTAGCTATGTCAAAGAGTTTGAAATGTTAACATAGTTTGACATAATTGTTTTCCTTATTATATCCTTTAGAGTTATTAATTTTGAAAATTAACTTGTTTTTTAGTTTTTTTTTTCAATGAGGCTATCCTCACCTCTTGATCTAGATAGAAGATCTAAGTTTGTTTTATGTCACCTTTTTTTTATCTTTTTTTATTTTGTACTTCAAAATTCAATTATTTTTTAAATTAAGCTTATTTTTTTCTTCATGTTTTGTCTTCTATTGGATTATTCCATTCCCATTATTCTACTCGCGAGTTTTGGCGACCTAGCACGGGTTTGTTGGTGCTTTGTTTTTTTAAGATTTTTTTTCAATTTTATCTTTCTATATTTTGAATCTTGGGAGATTGACAATATATATAGATATATATTCTTTCAATTCTCTTTCTCTATAATGTTGGGTGGTAATTTTTTTCTTCTTTAAAATACATTTACAATTCTTGAGCAATATTTTCTTACACTACAAAAACATCAACCTGGTCTACACGAAGCTAAGGCTACCTAGTTTGAAACTAACTTAAAACTTTCATCCACTTCATTCGATTGGAAATCATTTGCAACCGAGGTGAACTTTTTAGCAACTCAATGAGTGGCTGCAAATCATTGTTTTTTCCCGTAACTTCTAATGATTAGCTCTTAAGTAAACAGGTTCAAGTTTTATTAATTGTATCATGGCAGAAAAGAGCAGTTCCTCAAATATTATGCACCCTTAGATCCTTCAGCTCTCTCGATGATTAACGAGCAGAAGCAGAAAAGGTTGAGTTGATGATTAATTCATCACCAAAACACTTTCTGCTTCTTGAAAAGGTTGAATGATGATAATTGTTTGTCCAATTCTGTAGTCTCCAATTATACGCTCAATTATTCATTCCCTCCACACAAAAAAAGGGGCAAATTGTTAAGGAGTATCTGCTAGCGATGCTAAAGTGAACTGCAATGCAAATTTTTTTTTGCCCTGTTGAGTGTCATGCCTCAATTTCTCAAATTTATAGATTGTTCGGAAATAGAGTGATTGTTCAATTTTTTTGAAAAATAGTTTTTTTCCTTGTTCAAATACAATGTTTCTCCATTAAGAGAAACCAAAAAAAAACAATTTTTGAAGTATTTTCTAATTTTCTATTAGAAAAGAAAAAGAAAAAGAAAAAGAAAAAGTTTTGTTTTGGTAAACAATCCTTTAATTTGTCCGCCTAACCAGTACATGTCCTGTTATGGGGACCTGCAGACCAGAACGTCAAATGGAGTTTAGCTTGATTTGGGAGTGTAAAGATGCGACCTTTGTGACTCCCACTCTGTTGAAAATTATTCGAGTGGCCTATTTTTCAACCACAGGTAGGCTGGTAGTACAGTTGAATATTAAGATCGAAACAACTCCTGTTAAGGAACCATCTTACCTAAAAACTCAAACTTATAAGTGAGGTCCCATAATATGATTTATATTATTCTCTAACACCCTCCCTCAAGTGAAAGCCCTTTGGGCTTGAAACTTGCACAGACTCACATCACCTTGTGCTTAGTTTTTATCAAATAAAATAGGGGTGGTGAGATTCGAACTCGTGACCGTTGGGTCAACAAGGCTCTGATATCATGTTAAGGAACCATCTCACCTAAAAGCTTAAGCTTATAAGTGAGGTCCCATAATATGATTTATATTATTCTCTAACAACTCCAATCAATAATTTGAAATTTAGAAGCAACTCCCACTAACAGACGTTGTGGTTCGAGGGACATACAGGAATGCCCTAGTTTTCTTCAGTTTCCATGGAAGCTGATTTGCGAAGCTCAACCACCTCCAGCGAGGCCCTTACCATATTTGCTGGCCCCAAACCCTATCACCTGCACTCCTTGTCCAGAAGCCTTCGATCATGAGAATTGATAGATCACCTGCAAGTTATCACTGTGATGGGACCAGAAAGGTGGCACAAATTCTTCCTCCACTTTCATCGCCATAGCACCATGAATCTAAATAGAAGCTTAGGTTTGAACGAGCAAAGTGAGAAAGAGATCGATGGCTAACTTTTCTGTCCATACCGTCCCTCAATTATTCTGTTCTTGCACAATATTCTTTCATGGTCCCTTCTTGAAGTGTACAGATGGGTGGGGTCGACTCCATTAATGTGTTTAATGCACATGTATTTGCGAACCGAATTCTATTGTTGAAAAAACATGCTTGACTTCTACTACTCTCTCCTGCACCTGCACTTTAAATTTGGTAACTACGCATTAAGATGATTCTGGATGGGGAAATCCCCATCATGAATGTTTGATCACAACTCAGATACCTCAATATTCTGCAGTAACAGAGATGAAAGGAAGAATTTAATGGACTAGAATGTTAATTTGGACTCGTGTTTAGGCTTACGATCAGCAAGATTAGGTTATCTGGATCTTCTTCTTTTTTTACTGTAAAACAAATCTCTTAAGGACCCTTCTATATTTAGATTAATAATAAGAAAAAATTGGAGGAAAAAGATGAAAGTGTGAATAATGGTTGAGAGGTCATGCTTTTGTTTGATGGGTGGTAGGGGTGCACCCTTCAGCCCACGGTCACATAATTTACCATATTTTAGCAAATTGTAGCCCGTCTAATCATGCAACCTATTATTTCTAAAGCAAGCAATAAATGACACCACCAATTCTCTTGAAAACTATACAATTCGTGTGACATTTCCTTGAGAATAAATGTGATTTTGTAAATATAGACATTAAGATTTTTTTTCCTGAGATAAACCTGACCTAATCATTTTAAAGAGGTATTCAAGAGTAAATTACAAGTTGATGTAGCCATTAAAATTGGTTAAAAGACTAGAGGGGTAAATTTAAGAGCATAAAAATTCTTAGGGGTTAGTTTGTAAGTAAAAAAAATAAAAAGTATAAAATTTCATGTCTTTCCTCTCTTGAGCTCACACGAAAAGGGAGAAAAGGGGGTTAGAGTTTTTAATTTTTTCCTTCAGATTCTTGACAAATTCCTCTAGGAAGAAGTGGTTTTAAGAAATCAAGAAGGTTGGGGAGTGATTATAGAGAGAAAATGAGTGATTTAGAGGGTTTATAAGGTTTGGAGGAGAGAGGAAATTAAACCAAATTGAAGGTAAACTTAATTTTTCTTCCAAACATTGACGCAACAGAAAAACACAAAAGAATACGACCAACGTCGATATTCCATAAATAAGTCAAAAACGAGAGATACTCTCAGAAAAGTTCAAAACTTTATTCAATAATTCCAATGATAATTTGTCCAGAGGCCTACAAGCATATTTAAAGCAGAAACCCTAGCCCTAACCCATGTTGGATAAGGAAACGACGCTAATTAATAAAATTACCAAAAATGGAAAATTTGAGATAAATGCAGAATATGAAAAGGCTATAAATCATGAGCAAGCTGGAATTGATGAAAGTCAATTTGAACTCGGAAATCAAGAGTTATGGCTAAAACAAAAAAAAATTAAAATGGCAAAAACGACAATTTCGGGGCTGAAACGATGGAATTTGGCCAAAAACTAGTGTGCATTAGCAGAAATGTTGTTGACTTCCTCCGCAAACACCGAGACGCATCAACTTGGCGAGCTATGCATCATTCTGATTTCGAGCCCGGGCTGCCGAAATTCAGTTGCCTTTGAATTTCGGATGCTCTCTCTTGAGCATGAACGTCTCTGCCACTTGCTCTACATCAAACATCCTTTTTGATTCCTTGTTGTTTTAAGGTACGAACAAATTTATTGTGTTTGGTTTCAAGAATTTAGTATATTGAGGTTTATAATAGTGTTTATGTATTATAGAAGGAATGAATTGTTATGATTATGATTATTTTTAAGAATAATTATTGTTAGAATCAAGTTTAGAAACATGAATAAAGTCAAGGTAAGTAGGGGAATTATACAAAATTGAAAGAAATCTTTTCCTTTCATATACACACATATTCAGTTAGAGAAAAAAAAGGAGGATGATTTTGTTTGAGATTGATAAAATTCATGGATTGTAGAGGTTTAATTTAATTAATTATGATTGAATCAGGGTTGGTTTAAAAAGTGTTCAAAAAAAGAGGGGGGTGACCAAATACAAAAAAAACTAGAAAAGGAGAATTGAAAAATAATAATGTAATGAACTTTATTAAAAAAAGAGTTAATTGTTTTATATCATTAAATTTGATAATGATTGAGAAAAACAATCATCAAATATATGATAAGAAACATGAATAAGAATAAAACAATTATCCATTAGAGGTTATTGAATATTTATGAGATAAAAAAGAAAAAGGCAAACAAGCCTCTTAATAATATTTATGGAAATACTGATAATCTTGGTTATGGTACGACAAGGGATGTCATTGCAATAAGGTCACCAATAGGAGGTGCAAGACCTTTGCATGCAACATATAGGTATATCAATGCCTCAAATAATAATTTGGCCATATGTTCTATCTTTTCATTAATTATTATATTATCTATAGATTAATGTTAAAGGATTAGATTACATAAAGATTTTACTAAAGGAAAAGATTGTAGAAAAAAGAAGTTGGATTAGTCATCCAAGGAATTTAAAGACTAATAGTAGTAATGAAATCAATATTAGTTATAATAGATTCATCATAATAAAAGAAAGTTATTTATAAAAAGGAAAGTGGAGAGTAAGTTGAGAATTTAAGGTACAATGATAAAACATAGCAATATTATGCAAACTGATTAGTCATTTAAGAATAAAAATGACTAATTATAATGGTGAATATCATTTTTGGCATAGATTAATTATCTAGTAAAGGTAATTAATAGATATCAAAGGTATTCATATTGACACGGAAATTACTTGGTCACTTGAGAAAGAAAATGACTAATGATAACAATAAACATTGTTATTGATATGGATTAATTACCAAGTAATGATAAATAATGATATCAAAGGTATTGATATTGACACAAAATTGATTAGTCACTCGAGAAAAAAATAATTAATGATATTAATGAATATCATTATCAGCATGGATTAACTACCAAGTAAAGATAATTAACTATATCAAAGGTATTGTTATCGACACTAATTGATTAGTCATGGAAGAAAGAAAGTGACTAATGCTAATGATGAATACCATTATCAGCATGAATTAATTACAAAGTAAAGGTACTTAAAAATATCAAAGGTATTGATATCAACACTAATTGATTGATCACAATAAAAAAAAATGACTAATGATAATGACGAGTATTGTTGTCGGCATGGATTAATTATCAAATGGGGGTAATTAATCATATTAAAGGTATTGATATAAGTATAAATTGAGTTGTTAAACATGTTGATTTGTATGGTAAATCATGAGTTTGAATCATCAAAAATATTATGAATAATGTTATTATTAATCAGAGTATAATAAAAATAGTCATTGCTGTATTGCAATGATACATGAGACCTTGATAGATTCTAATGCCCAGGATTACTTACTAAACAAAAAATGCAATCATGATATTAAATATTTTCTCATGATATTAAATATTTTCTATGACAAAAATTATATATATTATTAGTTATATTTGTATAGGTATAATTTATCTTATAGGTTTTTTCTAGTCTTGTTTAGAATAATATGGATTACACTTGTAAATCCCTTTTTGTTATTGTTCAGGGAGTAATATAACTTCTTTTGGGATTAATCTATTAGGATTTAAAACTTGGTAACTTGATAATGTAAAATGTTGAGTTTATGAGAAATTTTCTAGTTTATTTGTTATAGCATGTAATTTAATTAATACTATCTTTAATTGGATGTAATGTAATGCTTTTATGTTTCTTTTTAAGTACATAATTAAAATTTCCTTTAACTTCATAATATAATTAGCAATATGTTGTAAATATATGTGTTATATAATAGGTATAAAAGGTATTCCTAACAAAATATAGTTAATTGAGATTGGAAATATTATTTGACAAGATGACCATGTTGATTGGATTGTGTGATAAGAGAATGTTTGTTCTAGGTAATTATAATGTTAATAACTTGATAAATGTTATTGGAGAGGAGAAATGTTGCTGAAATTCTCAAAATAAAAAAATGGCAACTTATTTAATTATGTGTATGTTAAGTTTTGAAAATAAAACATAAAAAATTAAAAATGTTACATTCACGGAGTGCCCGTTTGGGCTTAAACCCAAACGACATGATTAGGCTAAGGCCCAAATAAATATTATTGTTTTTTAGGTAATTATCATAAAGAAAAAGATTAAGTTTCATTGTATAAACCATTATCTTCATGCAAGGGACATATTGTTGGGTTTTTCAAGGTATCTTGTTCATTTAAGAGAGATAAAATAATTAACACTATAAAATAAAAGAAAATTTTTACTTAATGACATTGTTAATATCAAATATTAGACCATTCATCTCAATGTTCATGTCCAAATATGTTTTCAAAGTTAAAAAAAAAGGAAAGAGAATACAGTTGAAAATTGAAAGAAAAGAGAGTTATTAGTTGACCACATTCTAACCATCAAAATAGTTGAACTTGATGTTAATCATATAATCAACAATGGATTTTTAATTGATAATTATAAATAATTGGTAATTAAAATCGAAGAAAAAATGGACTAATATTGTCTAATTGAGAATAAGTTTAATCAAGTTTATTTAAAGAACATATCGATAAGAAAAATACAAAGAAGTATAAAAAGAAAGCAAATGAGACTTATAATAAGTATTCATTTTAGTACATTGTGTAAATATTTGTATCTTTTCATGATAGCATAATTACAATGAACTCACACACTTCACTCTGCATAGATATATGATTGATTAATCAATTCTAGATTTAAACTGTCAAAATCTTGAATTTAAGGTAAACTGGTTGACCGTTTGGTAAACCCAAGTGAATCAATCAATTGTGTATTCATCAAAGATGAATACCTAGGAATCTATAAGAAATGGTATATTGATTGACGTGATCGATATGAGTTGGTCATCCACTTTATCCATTAATGAGTTTCCATTGGCTAGTTTCTTTTTGAAACTTATAAATAACTCTTATTCTTGCAAAAATACTAGAGAATTCTAAAAATACATATTATAAAAGCTATTAAAAAAAAAAACTAAGATTTTTTTTTTTACTCCTATCATATTATAAGGTTGTATTAAATTGAACCTTTATATTTTAGTACTCACTAAATTAAACACCTTTAAATAATCTAAATGTTATTAAGTAATCTATATAGATATTAGAGTTTAAATTGTATCATCTATTTTTTGAGAGAGTTTTGTTGTGAGTAAAATTATTAGTGTAATCCTTGAGAGTTATGATAAAACTCTTGATATTGGTAAGAGAATTTCATCAAGAAAAAATCTTGAAAAGAGTATAAAAAATCTTGGTGTGGATTACTCAAGGGATGAAAAATCTTGAAGAGTGATTGTCTCAAAGTTGTGTAAAATCAGGGTGTGGATTCATCAAGTGAAAATTATAATCTTGAAAAAAATACAATAATCTAGATTTTCTGAACCATATTAAAAACCGAGTTTGCAATTTTTATTTTTTAATTCTTTACTTTATGCAATTTAATTATATTATTGGTTATTTCTATTTAATTGTGTTTATTTGAATTAAAGTGTTTTATTTGTTAATATTAGTGAAACACTTCATTTACCATGCACACTTTTCTCCTCTTTTCTACCCCTTAAAAGTTTTCTTAGCTCTTTTTTACCTTACTTTTATTTTTTTGTCTCCCTTTCTATTATGTGGATAAGTCTAAGTGTACCCCTCTTTTTAATTTCTTTTTACATTCTCTAATCTTGTACCACTTTCTACTATCTGTTTTTTTTAACCTTATCCTTTATCTCTTTTGTTTGGAGAAAGGGCCAAAACAGTGTGTTTATTTTTGTCTATCTTTTTTATAATTATTATTATCTTCATACTTACTTCAAACAAAAAAATCATTAATATGAAGATGATAAGAAAAAAAAATAAAGAAATTATTAAATGGTTGCAAATTAACTTAATTGCTACTAGCAACAAAAAAATTGTAATGAAAATTACCAACAAATTACTAATGGCAACGAAAAAAATTGTAATCCGCGTGCTCTCTCCTATCTTTTTCACTTTATCTTCTTCGCTAACAAGTTTTACACCCATTACACCGCGAACAGCTTCCTCTTGCCACTATACCCTGCTAATTATTGCCCACCAACCACCCTCATATTGGTGGCAAGTGAGCTTAAAAAACTTCCCTAAGTTCGTAACGCTCCTCTTTGTTTTTCCCCCTTCAAAATCAAGGTTTATTTGGTATATTTCAAGTGTTTTTTCATTGCTGTTGTTATGGATTTTAATATTTCTTTGGCCGATTTGAGGTACTTTCCGGAAACGAAATTCGGTAGACACCTAGAGGGTGTAAGAACTGAAACTACTGAATTATTTACTTTTCGTATGGATACAATTGACCTAGACATGCCACAGTAAAAGAAAAAATATAATATAAAAAACTCGGAACCACCTAAAACTTGAAACTAAAAATCTGGCAAAAAAAAAGAAAAAGATTGCGATCGATCTGCAGCCGAAATATCGCTTGGCTGGTAGTGCACCTGCATGTGCGCACGCGGCTGCAATTATTACCAATCGTGCGTGGCGCGAGTGGTAATATTATCAACCGTGGGGTAACTCGGGAAGTTAATTTTCTAAACCCAATTTCCACCAATATGGGTGGTCGGTAGGCAAGAAATGGCAGGGCACAGCGGTAAGAGGGAGTTGCTCTCGGTGTAGTGTTGTGTTTGATTTGTTCGTCAAAAGAGGGGGAGAGGAGAGCACGCGGGCTACAAATTTTTGTCACCAACCGCCTTCATCCCCTTCGTAATTTGCTGGTAAATATTACCAAAAACAGTAACGAGTTGGGGAAGAAAAAATTAACAATTGTTTGTTCTTGTGTTTCCAACCATCCCTACTGATGTTTACTGATAAAGTTCTTTGTATCGAGGGAAGAAGAACAGTGTGTTTTCACAGAATGATTTCAAAATCTTGAAGAAAAAAGGAGATGGTGTGTTGACCATGCACGTAGGGATTTTGTTCTCTCTTCACCTGCCAGATGATCCAGCGAGGGAGATGTTTTTAGAGGGGGGGGAAAGGAAGATATTACATGCTGAAAATATAGTCTAATTAGCTCCAGCAAAGGGAATTTTCAAGAATATGCTATATGGGACGCAAGTATTCTATTTAAAATAATTAAATATAGAATGAATTTAGTCTAAATATTTGAAAATCCCTATGGGGACATCGACAATAAAATTCATGTTATCAATGCCCATTTGTATGGATAAACTCGTCATAAACAAAGAGTTGATGGTTTACGTGATTTACTGCAATGCCTGTATATATATATTTTTTAATTTACCTGTAGAAAGTTATATAACACTGGGAGCATGGGAATTCACGAACAAACATATCTATTCTTAGGCCTGAGTATGGGGATTGGTAATAACAGGAAGAGATGTTTGGAAATTTGAATACAAGACACAGACATGAACATGGAAACTCAAAGTCGTGCTTGTTACATTCTACAACGCAAACACGCTCGTGTCATCTTGGAAATATAGCCAAATAAAAAGAGAGCATGGGATCTCTAGTCAAGACAAAGTCTCTTTTTTCTATATTTATTATTTAATCCTTTTTCTTCCTAGTTTTTCAAAATTATTCATTATTCTAGCTAGGTAGTAATACATTCCCTCCTCCACATTGTGGCGGGATGCAAAATCTGCTGGAATAATTAACAAATTGTTTGCTTACCCAGATGCTTATTGTGCTTCCCCCACATTAACTTCCCTATGTACTGAATTTGTGCTCCCATGTTGGATTTCCTTGAAGATTTGTGCCTTGTTTCTTATCCCCATATATATAAATTATGCTAGAAAAGTTAAGACTTGAGACATATTTTATTGATACATCTGTTGGTTATCATACGCAGCCATAACTTCGAGGATCGAAGACTATGAGAAAGAAAATCTTAGCCATGCACTAGACCAGATTAATATGAATTGATAACCTGTGTAAGACTTAAGAAATGATCAGGGATTTAGAATCTCAGTACATGAAACTTGAGAGAAGAAAATCTAATTAGATTAGATTAGACCGATGATCTAATCTGTCAATTCCTTTTCAATTTACTAATTAGTCAACGGATTTTCAAACTGTAACCCGTGTTGTTGAATCTGAAGTCAGATATCGAATCAATGGATTCTTCATAAGCCATCGATTATCGGCCGAACTTGGAGTTGCTTGTGCGAATGATGTGTGGGGACATATTTTGGGGTTTGCTCCTATTAAATTCTTAGTTAGCTAGACAATGCACATGCACACATTACACAGGGCCATTGCCACCCTTTCCTTAGCTTAAAGGAAAAGGAGAAAGTGGAGTTTGGTTTCTTAGCTTTAAATGTCAACATCTATTGCAACAAGTGAAGGAGATGCATAGGTAAAGCCTAAATTTAAGGTGCATCCATTTCTTTCTTGTAGCCACAAATTGCAAATTGAGAGAACACCACGTTTAATGTTAGAGAATAATATAAATCATATTATAGAATCTCATCTAATAACTTGAGTTTTCTAGATGAGATTGTTCCTTATTATGGTATCAGAGTCTTGTTGACTCAATGATCACTAGTTCAAATCTCACCACTTTCACTCTATTTGATAAAAATCAAGCACAAAGGTAATGTGAGTCTATACAAGTTTCAAGCCCAAAAAACTTTCATTTAAAAGGATGTGTTAGAGAATAATATAAATCATATTATAATATCTCACCTAACAACCTGAGCTTTTAAATAAAATGAGTTCCTTAACATCTATGTCTCTCTTCATATACATGCCCTCATCTCTTACCCCAAAAATCAAGTGACAGAAAAGTTAAGAACGGATAAAATAAGGAGACTGTGAAGGGATTCAAACGAAGAATTTGACCCTGCATTTGTTTGAAATCATCAGTTTCCTTGAGAGTCTCATCATGAAATTATAAAATTACACGTAGCATGAGATTTACCCATAAACAAAGCGTGCGTGTGTGTATTCTTTGTTTATGGGAAATCACATACGACGACGTACGTATAATCTTACAATTTCATGTCCATATAAAAACCAACAAAAAAATTCCGCAGGTATGTGTTCACCTCAATGAATGCTGTAATTTGGAGCATCTACTTAACTATTTCAAAAAATGTGTTCTATACGTGGGGGTGGGGCTACTAGGTACTATTTGCAATAACTTTTAAGAGTCTTGGTGCTAAAGTTAAAAGGGTCATAGGAAAAAACACATAATTCTTTTTACATGGTCTTCAAGAATATTATGTATTTGTTAGGCATTGTGTTTTAAAAATATTTTTGAAAAAAAAATGCATTTTTTTTATTTTTTTTATTTTTTTGGTGTTTCTAGATCAATTTTATGTGTTAGATATCAAAAATAATTTTTAAAAAATAAAAAAATCATTTTGATGCATTTTCAAATGAAAAACACTTTAAAAAACAATATTAATCACGCTTCCAAACAAACAATATATAAACTAGCATTTGCTTTGCATTGCAGTTGATCAATGCGCCATTACTGCCAAACCAATTTTTTTTTATTATTAATATGCGATACAATATATTTTAGTTTTAGCACAAGCATGTTTTTAAGGCTAAAGATAATGCAATGTCCCTCTATTTTGTGGATTCAGTCGAATCAAACTCACCACTTTAAATCCATTTAATTATTTCCAATTAAATTAAGAGAATCCAAGTTTATTTTCTTTTTTTTAATACACGCCTAAAAAACATTTTCACTATTATGTATTATTTATTAAATTTATTTAATATTGATTTGAAAATTATTGAGTCCTATCATTATAAATAATCTCTACACACCCAACCAAATATCCTTTAACCTTTACCCTTTAATCATTAATCTTTCTTACACTCGTATACTCCATCCCTTGACACGAAATCTTTAACATTTATTTTTCAATTTTTTACCCCAAAATGCAACCTTAATTATAGCTAAAAGTAGAGGGGTTTGACCTGACAAAATGGTGCTAAGTAGAGGAACCATGCTTTCTATTTAGCTAGAATGGACGAGCTAGGCTATAAGAGAAAAGTTTAGGAGGAGCTTAATCCAAAATTTTAAAAATCCATTACTTAACCTCTCTTTTTTATGCTTGGATGCACCACTAGCAAGAGAATTCATTTTTAAGATTTAAATAGTTGGGAAACCAATCATATCAACTTTGATGCATTAATTAGAATATTCCATCGAGACTTTCTAGTGAACATGCTTGGATAAGTGTACCATTAGTTAGCCTTCTTATTTTTTTATTTATTTCTTTTTGAAAAATAATAATCACATATTCAAAATTAAGAGAGAGTGTGGTGGGAGGAGGGCCCCCCTCCTATTTCACAATGCTTAGAATCCTGCTTTGTGTTTCGCATATTAGCACGTCTGTTTCTAAGTGTCCGATCAAGACTTCCAAATGTCGATCCAAAAACAAAACATGATTGATGGAAAAGAGACCCTTGTTGTTCCAGACACACAAACTTTATTATTTAAAAACATTTTGCAAAGAACATAGTGAACCAAATTAATCCAATTCAAGTATATAATATAAATATACAGGCTAACCTATCCATGCCCTATGAAGAGCTTATTACACCTGGGTTATATATAGTCATAAAATATCTCTACGAGTACTGAAAGTAATTTGATATAAATATGTAGCAAGACTGAAATTTAGGGTTTCAGAATATTGCACGGTTACTTCTATCATAATTAAGAGGCAGGCTTACTAAATCTTAGACGCATGATGTATTATTGATCGGCATAATTGCCCTATAAGGGATTCCATGGATAAATGTTTTTCTTACAAGTAAAAGGTCCTGCAGATAGAAAGGGCCACGTCGGTGAGGTCAGAAAATGCCAAGGATCTTTGCCAAGACATCTTTCATGATCATACAATTTGGTTCTCGATATTTTCATTTTTATTACAATCACATTCACATACATTGATCCATGTATTAAAGCTGTCAATTAGGAGGACAAAAAAGCATTCTGACATGGACATGGGTTTGCATGCCACTAACTTCACCTTAACCTTCACACCTAAAATTCTGAGGCTGATAGCTGGATTGCATTCTTCTGCATAATCTCTTTTTGTTAAAGGTGTGTGTAATCTTTATGAGACGAGAAACAAAAACAAAAAACAGCACCCTTTTTCTTTAAACCACAAAACAAAGTAATACTAGCCCGCTAGCCATCGTTCATTACAAATCAAATGCATCCCATCAATCATCATAGCGATAGCTAGGGCACACACGGCCATATCGTGCAAAATCAAAATTAATCTTATGGATCCCCCACCCCGCCCGGAAAAAATAAAAATATATACCACTACTACGAAATACTAGAAATTGGTGAGTGGTTTTTCTTTCTATAAAGAGAATGGAGAGACCTGGATAAGAAAGTTACAAAGAACAGGGTTGGAGATTGAGACAATCTCTTGGGCTCTCACACTAGGGCTAAACCGACCGGTGTACGCAAACCAATGGAAATGTTGGGCTACATCGAAGCTACTTGCGTCTTGCCTCTTGTCCCTGAGCATATATGTTTCCATTGATAGGCTTTGAATGTTATAATAAAACACGTTATTATTTGTCATGTACCCCTGGTTGGGACTTGGGATGGGAGCCAATCTCCAGTCGAACAACCTCGCCACACATGTTAAACTCTTTTTTTCTTGAATTTTTCTACGTTTTTTTTTTTTTTGTGATCGGATGTTATTGTCAAATTTATTGTTTTTTTCCCTTACGCAAACATTTATATTTCGCATCTTATATATTTACTTCTCCTATAATGCTTCAAATACTTACAAACATTTAGTGTTTACATATTATAAAATAAAAAATAAAAAAAAGTGTTTTAAAGTCTTAACTCCTCTGATCAAATGAATGTGTAGGGAAGAACACCATTAAATAAAATATTATTTACAAACATATTTTGTCAGGAAATTACCAGGGGGGATGTGATGATGAGAGAGATGGTGTGTGTTTCGTATTTTTGTTTTTCTCAAGATGGAGTTGACCATTACCAACAAATCCCCTTTTACATTATTAAGAACCTCTGGTCGTTTAGTTGATTTTTATCAATTTATCTATGCATAAGATTATTCCATAGTAGTAAGAAAAAAAATCTTGTCAACAATATTTAATATTTTTGCTTTCTTAAGAGAAGTTTATAGATGCATAGTTTCTTAATTAGAAGCATGATCATAGACATGCAAATATACTCGAGGTGAATTTAATTTCCTTAATTTATTTCGACTATGGAAGTACTGAGGCCGATGGGAAATGGCATATGCAATTCACATGTCGAATACAGTGGTAATGGTAATGTTTTTGCTAATTTGAGCTATGATTCAATGGTAGTAGTCATTGTAGGTTGGCAGTTGCCCAGGAGATGCAGTGTGGATTAATCAACTTTTTATTGCTTCGCTTGAATTAGCTAGAGTACCGTGAAAGTATTTATTGGTAAGACAAATTGGAGTTTTTTTATTATTATAATTAATTTGTTTGTGACCAAATCAACAAATAAAAAATTATTATATTTTCGTTTACATTAACTATCATAAATTGGTCACAGTAAAGCAGGTCCAACGTCTAATTGTGTTATAAATTCTATCATCTGATTTTGATTCGAGAACATACTACTTTTCCACTGTTTAAACTCGTATACTGGTCTCCAGACAAAAAGGGTGAGGAAGATCATCGTTTATTAACTAAAAGACTGTGATGGGCTTGTATAAAAATTGATTAAACATGGAAATATAAAGAAATAAATGAAAATGCAACTATAATATGATGCAATACATAATAGGCCAGTTTTTATTATGAAAATTAATCAATTCATCATAAGAATAATATTCTGATTAGATAAATTTTACAAATTACAGATGCTTAAGTATATATTATTTCCAATATTAATAGTTAATAAATTTTATTTAAAGTAATATTTAGTTATTTATAATTTTAAAAGCATGAGATGATTGGTTGATCCAATTACAAAAGACATGAATGGTTAACGTTATTATCTTATCATCTTCTTGTTCTTTTATCATGTGGTAAAACATGATAAAAACAAAATTACCTAACTTTTTAAGAATAAAAACTCCACCAAAGTAGTTGTTCACCTGGTAGGGCAAATTAGTAACAGTAAATTTAAGGGCAAAGTCAACGAGATTGTCCTTATTAATATAAAAAAATAGTAAATAGGTATAAAAAGTTAATTATAATATATATATATATATATAATATATATATATATATATATATATATATATATATATATATATATATATATATATATATATTTGATATTCCAATAGTAGTCATAGTATTGAGTAGAAAAATATATGTCGTACAATGGAAGTTGCTCCTCTCTCTTTCGTATAAATATAGGTGGTATCATAAAAGTTATTTATACAAAATAAGACATTAGAATTTTAAACATACTGAATAACTTTTTTAAAATATATAAAAAAAAACTAACAGCGGTGTAAGAATTTGTTCATTGTTTCTGTAGCTGTGACGGCTAAAGTAATTAACGGCTTCAAGTGTAGATTAACTGGTGACCTAATAAAAACTAATCTATAAAACGGCTAATAACGGTATACCTTCCAGATTCTATTCATATTTTGCTCGTAATTTTATTTTATTTTAAAAAAAATGGACTCTTCCCTCTAATTAATAATAAAAAGAAACAACTATACACTATTCTCTTATACCATCCCCTAAAGTGATACTATTATTGCCTTTATTCAATACATATAATCTCTCGCCACTCTCCACCATATAATCTCTCCTCAGTCATCTTGTACTCTATCCCCCTCTCTCTCCCTCTCCTCGTCTATAAAAGCAAACCCACCGAGCTAAACTATTCTCCTCACAATTTTCCACCCATGGCTGACCCTTACTCGAATTTCTTCACAGGCTGGGTCAAGTTCAACAGCAACCCTCTTCACCATTACCCATCTCCTCCTCAGCAACTCCCGTATACTCACAACTTTTACACAAGTTCTACCTTGCCCGCCAGCCATAGCCAACCTTACTTTCACTATTATCAGAACCCACCTCGTTCTCCTCCTCTTAAAGAAGCCCTACCCCTTTTAAGGTTAAGTCCGACAAGGAATGGAAAAGAACAGGACCACCGGCAGCAGGATGATGATGATGAAGAAGAAGAAGAAGAAATTCAGGAGCTAAGTTGCAGAGCTATAGATGTGGACAAGATCAAGTACAGAGCCAAAGATCAAGAACGCTTCTTCTCTAGTTGTGGTGCTAATAATAAAGAAGATGAGGAGTCTGTTTCTGTTGCACTGCATATAGGGCTGCCAAGCCCTAGTGCTGCAGAGATGGCGACTGTGCTATCTTCTTCTTCAGAGATCACCGACAAAGATGGAGATGGTGATGATTCTGTGTACCCCATTAGCAGGCTTAATAAGGGTCAGTATTGGATCCCTACTCCTTCTCAGATTTTGATTGGCCCAACCCAGTTCTCATGTCCTGTTTGCTGCAAAACCTTCAACAGATATAACAACATGCAGGTAATTTCATGGAACCTACCTTTTATGGCCCTCCAAAAAGACTCCTTTCCTAATTCATCTCTACTTTCTGGTTTATTTATTTACTAACTTAAAGGAAAAACAAGAAAAAATATTTATTTCCTTGGTCATGAATTTGTTCCGAGATTTGGATTTTTCACTAGGTCTTTTTTATCCTTGGGTTTTTAACGGGAGAAATGAATTTTTGTTTTCTTTTCATGGTCTATGGGTTTTGGATTCCCAAAAAACTCTTTCTGATCCGTGAGACTGAGATCAGTACTTTCTTTATGTGATTGAACAACTCAGGCAATGTTCCTTATATACTTCAGGCTTTGAAGTTTGTGCTCTCAGCGCTGGCTGATGTGTAGAACTGAAAATCTTGCAGTTTCATTTGACAATCTTAATCGTACAACGAATTTCTATTTCCACACCTTCAATCCGCTACAGACAGTTTTCTTCATGAGCCTCCTACTAAAAGTTTCATAGGCACTCATAAAGACCATCTATGTCCCAATCTAAGAACTGTAGAAGACTCAACTTAATTAGCCCCCCCCCCCCCCCCCTCTTTTTTTTTTGGCTTCATGAAGTTTAAAGAAAGAAAAAACAAAGAAGAACAAAAGAACTATAGTAGCCAGTAATATCCTTCAATATTCTGAGTTAGAACAAAGAGACAGAAATCCTTCTGCCTCTTTAATGAAAAATCAAAATCATTAGAACTGTTGTTTAATAAACAAAGAATGGGCCCGTTACTTGTATGCTTTGCAAATACCTATTTCATCAAGAATTTGAATCCAGTGATAAACAGAAAATTGCTTAGACACCAGGTATATATCTCACCTTTAATTCTTAACTTTTAGCAATAGAACACCCAATGCTTTCTTTAGACGCGGTTTTGCAGATGATTAAGATTTTGTGTTGGTCCTAAATCCTGCTTTTTATGTATGAGGTTCGAGTGGTTCCAAATTTTCTTTGGTTCTAGTGTGATTAGATATCACTTTTAGCTGTTTTTGTTTTTGTTTTTGTTTTTGTTGTGTTTCCTTTCACTGATATTAATTATTCTGGTGTTACTGAAATTCTTTAGATGCATATGTGGGGGCATGGATCTCAGTACAGAAAAGGGCCTGAATCTCTGAGAGGAACACAGCCAACAGGAATGCTAAGGCTTCCTTGCTTCTGCTGTGCTCCAGGGTGCAAGAACAACATTGACCATCCCAGAGCAAAGCCTCTAAAAGATTTCAGAACCCTTCAAACGCATTACAAGAGGAAGCATGGAATTAAGCCTTTTATGTGTAGGAAATGTGGGAAGGCTTTTGCAGTGCGGGGAGATTGGAGAACTCATGAAAAGAACTGCGGTAAGCTTTGGTACTGCATTTGTGGGTCTGATTTTAAGCACAAGAGATCACTCAAGGATCACATCAAGGCTTTTGGGAGTGGCCATGCAGCCTATGGCATTGATGGATTCGAAGAAGAAGATGAACCTTCATCTGAGGTAGAGCAAGATAACGAGTCCATGCAATGAAAATAAAACATGTGGCTGCTAATTAATAAGATTAGTGGATTAATTATCTTAATTTACGAACTTAAATATATATATATATATATATATAGCTATAGGCTTTTGAAGTGAGAACTAGTCGGCATCATCGATATTTACTTGGAAAGCCACCTTTGTTTCCTAATGTGTTACCCATGTATGCATGCCCCCATATTTTAGGATCCTTAAACACATCATGTTAGGAAGTTAGGGTCAGTTCCTGTAAATCAATCCCTTTTCAACTCATGCTGATGCTTCCTTTTTTTATTATTTTTCAATAATTTCCTCGTATTGGTGAGCTTTTCATGAATAGCAGTCGGTCAAAACATATATTGGCCAAGAAACACACACGAGAAGCTTTCATTATTCTGAAAGTATAAACCTAGCTAGCTACTGGATGTACTGAGGATGAGGAATCTCCGAAAAATCAATTGCCTAAGTCTTTCTTCAGGATTCGCATTTAGGTTTGCAGAGAAACCCATCTAGCTAGGACAATGAGTTTATTATGGTCTCTTCTGGGAAGAAGCACAGGTAATCTAGAATAATATTCGTCAATGAAATCGTCGGGCTGGTGTTGAATGCATGCAAATTAAAGGCCCGATGCAAACGATGAATATAAATGTAATGAATTTGGAATATATATGAAATCCATTTTGAATACTTGGGGATTCATTTTGCTTGGATATATGAGGAATCCGGGTAGGATATATTTTGGGATTGAATTTTGATTTTTCTTTTTTTTAGAAAATAGATCAAGAATATAAATTTTAATGTTATGAGTAGTTCAGAAATTTAATTACAAATAATTTGCTTCAATAAATCTTATATTAATTATTTATGATGTTTTTATTTATTTAAATGATATATTTGGTAATCAATGGTTATAATACGACCAAGTTATTTTTTTAAATATAACACTGACTACTTTAAACCTACCTATTTTTATTATAAATTATAAAGTTAAAATGGGTATGAGTAGCTATTGTAACTTGAAAGAGAAACTAATGCCATCCTCCACATACCGTTTAATTACTATCTTCATATATAAATCTATCTCAAAATTAATTTAAATTTAAAATAGATATATAAAATTATTATTATTATTATTATTACATAAATAGATGATCTTATAGCTATTACTTTGCAGAACACTATATTCCCTTTTGTTCCAGTTTTATGGGTCCCTCTTCTTGTCATGGCACATTAAAAGCAATTTAATAAAAAAAAAACTTCTGGGTGTTGCCCTTCCAGTTTGAACTCAGAAAGTTAAGAGAGAAAACTTATCTCCTTAACTGCCAAACCAACTCCTTAAGTATTTTTAAATATCGATATAAAATAAAACTTATCTCCTTAAGTATTTTTTTCTTTAATTACATAGAAACATTTTAAAAAAACTTATTCTTTCTCAACAAATCCTATTATAAATATTAGGTTCTTGAATGATCCCTAGGGGATGCGCGAGAAGTGATCGTGGATGCCTTCTTCTGTCTCTTGTCCCATGGCGGAACCTTCCCAATCCCATGGAAATAGCAATGTACTTAGTTGACACGGAGACAGAAGCTTCTACGGACCATGAAGTGATTGACATCTTCTTGTTCTTGTTTTTCTTTTCTTCTCTGAACTGGTAATAGCAATTGATGGCCTACTTCTAGTCAAGATGATGCATGCATGGATGATATCTTCGTGTTTTTTGGGTATTTATTGACTTTAGTAATTCTTTCTGTAAAGATACTCGTGGCCTATACACGTATCTCATAAAGGGTAGCAGAGAATGTGAATAGATGATAAAGCAAAGCTCAATGGATAAGAAGACAGGTTGAGTATGTTAGAGAATAATATAAATCATATTATGGGGCCTCACCTACAAGCTTAAGCTTTTTAGGTGCGATGGTTCCTTAACATGGTATCAGAGCCTTGTTGACCCAGCGGTCACGAGTTCGAATCTCACCACCCCCATTCTATTTGATAAAAAACAAGCACAAGATGATGTGGGTCTGTGCAAGTTTCAAGCCCAAAGGGCTTTCACTTGAGGGGGTGTGTTAGAGAATAATATAAATCATATTATGGGGCCTCACCTACAAGCTTAAGCTTTTAGGTGCGATGGTTCCTTAACAGAGTATATATATATATATATATATATATATATATATAATCGTATATTAATTTGTTTCAAAAAATGCAGCCGAGATAGGCTTTTTGTCATCCTGGAAATATATACATCAGCTTTTTTTGATGGGGGTGCATATGATGCCTTTTTTCTTGGTTAGTGGATTGATGGATGGAACATATACCATTTCAAGTGTTACTGTTGCTTGAATAATTCAAGGCAAATGATTAGCTTTATGAGGGATTGAAGAGTGGATGGTAAATATTGGTAGGATGAAAGATGGTGAAATTATCCGGACCATGCTATCTTGCTAACATTTTCTTTTTCATTTTGATAATCAAGTGATTTTTTATTTATTTTTTCAAAAGAAAAGGAAGAACTGTTAAGAATCTATTTGCTTTCATAGTTTATCATTTGATGTCGTGGCTAAGATTTTGGACGACAATCTTGTTATTCTTTTTCAATTAAGGTAGAAAGAAATTAATTTTTCATTGTTTGAATATATAGATGAAAAAAAATATTACCTTTGCATTCCTTCATATTTGGGTGAAATCTTTTTACGAATCAAAAAGGGTATTTCCTTTTTTAATTTTCCCTTCTTTTCCTTTTTTTAATAATTATCTATTTCTAATTTAAGAATCAAAACAAAGAAAACTGACTTAATTCCATTCTCATTTGCTTACCTTAAAACTTACACACCACATAAGTAAAAATATTTCACTGGATGGGTGAGAAAGGTTTGCTTTTAAAAAATATATATATATATAATTTGATCTAAAAATACTAAATTATTAAGAAGAAAAATCCGTATTCCTTCGTTATGAAAGAACTCCGTTCTTTCGCTTCTTAAGAAAACATTATATCATGGAAGAGGGTAGACACAGTACGTGCTTGATTTGCTTACAAGATTGCCCATCCTATTTTGTCCTTCTGCTGTGTGGGAAAAAAATGGCTGATCTTGTTGGCAGCTTTATCCTGTGTATGTGTGTGAATTTGTGGGTGTGAGAGATGGAGAGAGAGAGAGAGAGAGAGAGAGATGAGGAGAAAAAAAACAACAAGGAGGAGCCAGAGATATGCTGGTTGGGCAAATTGGCAACATCTACTGGTACTCTACAGTTCATATGCACCTCTTCTGATTGATAAACTGTAGACTGAAACGACTTGTCAATGACTGTTTGACCACCTCTCTCTCTCTCTCTTTCCCCCTGCAATTCGCTGTTTAATGAATAAATGTCACCCAGTACAGTGTTAGTGTCGATGAAGAACACGCAATAATAATTGTAATCGAGAAAACTATCTTTCGTTCAAGATATCAGTATGTGCTGACAACTGTTGTCTTTGAGTCTACATGCACAACGCTAAACTGCTTGGAACAACGACAAAGTAAAGACTGAGCTGTGCGTCGATGGCCATGTGGGGTTTGCGAATTCCTTTCCACACTGTTGTGAATATTTGTCTGTTTTATTTTGTTTCGGCTGATGCGGCGGAAATATTTTATATTATTTAAAAAAAATAAGATAAATGATGGTGTTTTTATTTTAGTTTAAATTTCGGTTCATTTTGGATTTTTTTGGTCAAATATCGGCTGAAATATCCCGATTCCGTTTCGCTCGTTCATTTTTGGTTAGATATTATTGTTTTAAAAAATAATAAATAATTTTACAATATCAATCATATTTTTTAATCCGACTGTTAGATTGATATGAAATTTTACGAGAAGTCTCTTGATATATTTATATATATTATGTTAAAATTTCAGAGCAATCAGTGAATGTAATGAATAACCTTGCAAGATTAATGATGACATTCTCGTAATATTATACATTTTCATATTTTTATTCAAAATAAATTATTTTATTGTGTCTTTTTTTAGATTAAATTACATAATTCTAAATATTTTTATTTTTGGATTTGAACTAAAATAAATAAATTAATATATTTAATTATATATATATATATATATATATATATATATATATATATATATAAACAGTACAACCCTGAAACGGCGCGTTGAAACACTCAAAACCAAAATATTCGGTTTCAATTGAAAAAATAAAACACCAACCTGAAACGATGTTGACAATTTTGATGTTTAGGGGTGTTATCCATGGATCCACAACCATTGCTAGTTTTCCTGTTACAATTGAGCAAAATTTTATAAATTATAATTTTATTATAACTTAAAAAAAAGGTCAAATTAATGAAAAAAAATTCTTAAAATAAAATCATGGTAAATCTAAAAGTATTTTTAACCACACAATACTACAATATCAAATATAATATAAGAAACTAGAGCTACACATTTATTGACAGAAAATATATTTTCCTTTTATTTATTTCATTTAAAAGTTTCAATATGTGAAATATTGATGGGTCTCTACAAGTCTCAAATCTAATAGTGTTTATACATTACGCATTAGAAAAAATCATACAAATTATTCCTAAAATCTCATTTAGTATTGGGAAAGTATGAATTTATTTCTCTAATTTTAAATTGGATGCTTGTGATTGATTATATAAGTTTTAAGTCTAAATATTCTTTTTTTCAATACAAGTTTTAATTAATGGGATATGAACTTTACGGTTAGTGTGCTAAATACACTTTCCTTAAAATGCGACTCCATGTTATATGGGTCCAAAGAATCATTCTACAAAATCTTCGGCATCATTTTTTAAAAATAAAAAATAAAAAGGGCAAAGTTTTGGCATGGTATATATTAATATTAGCATTACGCAATTGTTTTGTTTTTAAATCCTTTCTTTACTTAAAACCCCGAGCCTCCTTTCTTTTCTTTTTCTTTTTTTAAATTTCTCGAGCAATTTTATACTGCATTGATTCTAGATTAGTGCCCATAATTCCATTACAGTGTGGCGTTGACGTTGTCAATGAGAGCAGGCATCCTACGTCTGAGAGAATATGTAAATGTTTTTTTTTTTATTCTGTCTTTTGTATTCATATTCCGGTACAAAGGGGACAGCAATGTCTCCCTTGGCTCGAATCACCATGGCTTTTATATGTGTTTTTAATATCGTCGATCGCCCTCTGTTTTCTCATTGTTTTTTGAAGAATTCTGAGCTCTCAAAGGAAAAGGAGGTGGAAAAAGTTATTTAGGTTTTCACTGGAAGATTACTAGCGTCCATTTAAATATACTTTATTTGTTGGTTGGTTGAATTATTTTATTGATGTAAGAAAAAATATTTAGATATTATCACTGTATTTCTTAATAAAATAAAATAAAATTATATGAGATTTATTTTATATTACTTGATTGATTTGATGGATTTGAAGACAATCAACTTATTAAAATATAATTTGATTTCACAAAATTAAGATAATGTTTTTATTTAAATGTTGAAATTGACAGTATATTAGATTAATTTAAATCAACTCAGGTTAACTTGTTAAGTCTGTTATCTATGTTATTAGACCATGATAAACTTGTAGAAATCAAATGGGCAAGAATATTAAACTCAATTATCAATCAACTCAATGTTGAGAGATAAAACTCAAAACAAAATTCAACTAAAAACTAAGTTTAGTCAATTCGGGTTAACTTGTCAAACATGAGTTATAAGACCATGATAATACTATAAAATATAAATTAAAATAAATTATGAGATGTTGAAGAATGATATAAAAAAAATCAACCAAATTATGCATAAAAAATCAAGTCTACCACCTTAACTCGTCACTTAGGTCATAAGACCGTAATGACTATATTTAAAGCAAATAAGAAAAAAATATAAATATAAATTTCCAATCAATCAACCTAATTTTTAAGGCTTGAAGTAAAAAAAGATAATGAAAAAGAATTAAAAATAATAATTTGAGTCAATATGGTTAACCTGCAAGACTCGTGACCTAGATTATATACCCAAATAAAAATTAAATCAAAATAGATTATCAAGTGTTATATCCAGTAAACTCAATATTGAAGGATGACATTGGAAAAAGAAACCAAAGAAATTTGAGTAGCAAAGTGAAAAAAAGACTTGGTTTTCTAGTGTTCATTGCTACAATGAAATGTCAAACCTTTAGGTATATGTTAATGTTGGTATTAAAAAAAAAGATTATGTTTCTTTAATTGTTGAGTGGAGAAAAAGAATTGTTTAGAAAATATAAAACATGTCGTTAATTAATTTTAAAAAACATCTGATAAAAACTTTTAGAGAAAATAATTATACAAATTATTGTATATGCCATTATTTTCAAATAAATAATTAAAATTTGAAATGCTTAACTGATATTATAAGAATTAAAATATTTATTAGGTTCATTGATTAATGAAAAAATTAGTTACATAAATTAAACCCTAAAAAGTAATTTTAATATTTGTATAGTTGATAGTGTGTGTGTGTGTGATAAAAGAGATGTGTGGTTTGTAAACAGTAAAGCAATTGAAAAATAAATCGGAAGAATATCTTAAATTTATTATTTTTCATACATTAAATAGTAGATATATTAAATCGATTTAAATAGGTAATTTGTTTTTGGATATCTTGAGCATATATTTTTCAGGAAAACATTCCATTTAAATATTCCTAAATGAATAAATAAATAAAATCTAGTTTTCCTTGGCTTTTCAATAATTTAGTAGGAATTTCTCCTCTTTCCATTATCAAAAAGAAAAAGAAAAGTGAAAAGGTCATGAAGCATGGACACGACACGGAACACCGACACTACGCCATATCAATATGACGATGCATCAATTCCAAAAAAACTTAGGCTACAATTTAGGAGGGATACATTATTTTTATATATATTATAAAAAAATATTTTTAAAGTAAATAAAAACTAGAAATATTAAATAAAAAATAGAGATCATGTTCTTTATATTTTTATAATTATAATAAACCTGGATGTTAAAAGTTAAATTATCTTGAAAATGATTATAATGATTTTAAAAACATAAATCATAGTTTCATTTTATTAGTGTAGTCATATTTTATTTAATTTATTATTTTTTAAAAACAATTTCTTAATCTATAAATAATTAAGTCATTTACTGTTATAAAACTAAAATTAAAAAATTGAATATTTTAAAAAAAAACAAAAACAGAAAACTCATTGTACACTCTTTACAAGTGTTTTTCATTTGAACAATTTTTTTAATTTTTAATTTAGGTTTTATTTTCAATTATATCCTTTAATATTGAGTTTATTAAAAATTCAGTTACATAATTTATTTTGATTTTCTTTTTATGTGGTTATCCAAGTATCATGATTCGGGTTACAACATTGAATATTGGATGATTGAGAATTAAATATTATAATTTATTTCAATTTGTTTTTTATAAAGTTATCTCGATCTCATGATCCGAGTTACATGTTTAACAAGTTGCTTTATGTTTTTTCTATGTCAATTCCCCTCCTCATAAGGATCTTTTTGCTAGAACAATAGTTTTTTTTTTAATTCCATTATTTAACATTATGTTTACTGGAGGTTATGCTTGATAATTTATTTTAATTTACTTACCATGAAGTTATTGCAATCACATGAATCGGGTTATAAATCCATTTTTTTTAATTGATTTTTTTCCCATTTTATTTTTGAACATTGGATTGATTCAAATTTACTCTCATAATTTATTTTCTATGAAGTTATCATAGTGTCACGACTTGAGTCATGAATTTAACACGTTGATTCTCAAGTCATTTTTATGATTTTTTTAATTGATATTTTTTTCAATATCATCATTCAACATTTAATTGATTGAGAATTGAACATTATATATATATAGGGATTATACTAGGGAATTGGTTTTGTTAGGTTACCGGATTGACTTCAATTATTTTTTTCTTTTTTGAATTGATTCATTTGTAATTTTATCATTCAATACTAAATCAATTAAGAATTGATTTTCATAATATTTTTAAATTTTGTTTTTCTATAAGATTATCATAGTTAACTTAATTTGACCTAAATTAATTTAATATGTTATCGTCTCAATATTTTTTTATTTATAAAAAAAAGTATCGTCTTGAAATTTAGTATCAAATCCTTACACAATGTGTTTTATTTTCTATTAAAGAAGACGTTAAAAATGTTTGAACAATAGTTGTTTTTCTTAAAAATAAAATTAATCGGACACGCAACATAGAGAGGTGGATGATCTGATCAACCCTAAAATCTGTTGTAAGGACTCAAACCCAAACGGTGTCGTTATGAAATCAGATGAGGCTGGTGGGCATTAATTTTTTGGTCCAAACTAAAATTGTTTACCACGCACAGAAAATCTCTTTTTTTAACGAGCTGTCATGCGTTTTCACCCGATGTTAATACAAAATGATTTTATTAATGTGCTGAATGGGTTGGACTATTAATTCCAAATTGTGATTTTAAAAGCATTGCACAAAGCTTATATTTAAGTCGATTTTTTTAATGTATATACGTAATCCCATATATCTGAAATTAAATTAAATTAAATTTTATCGTATCATATATCTGAAATTAAATTAAATTAAATTAAATTAAATTTTAATATATATACAATCCGGGCATATATTTGAAGATGATAATTGCTTGAGACGAGTACAGAAATATTGATGAAGTATCCGTGTTTTTTTTTATCAAGAGCGCAAGTTAACTTTTGTTTCTACACTTTTTTAAAGCAATAATGATTCTGAATTTCTTTTGTATTTGATAAGGAAATATATATATTTTTACTTTTAGGTAAATCTCGAATAAAAAATATGAAATCAAAGTGCATTCCCAGCAATACAGTTTATCGTACATTGGATATCAATGAAGTCTCGGACACCCATGTTTAATAATCATTAAAAAAAACTCACTTTAATTTCACTGAGATTAAGGCATAGTTCGCCATGTCCAATGAGAAAAAAGAAAAAGAAAAGGATGTCTTAATTAAAGCACAAAAATAGACTCGGAAGAACTGTATTTTTTTTCACTTAAAAATAGGGTTTTAGCAGGGAATTCTCTTTTTTACTGCCGGAGAGAGAGAACAAACACAAATCGGAGCTTGCATTACAATTTCTACCTCGCCATCTTCAAAATCACACGTACGAAACTGAAAGAAGGAGGAGCAGATGAGGTTGGCCTGATCCTCAAAGCAAACGAGACAGCTTTGTCTGAGAGGTCCCGAGGAACAAAAGAAAAAGGAAAAAAAGGCAATAATAATCTTGACCCATGATCACGTACCTTTGAAAGGGAATTATAAATACATATAAATATATTATTATATGAATTAAAAAAAGAGTACAAAAATCCTTCTTTTGGACTCTACCCAGAGATCTCTTTTCCCACGATCATCATCCATGACATATGCCCGCTCTGATATCCATTTTCTTCTGCTAAAGCTACCCTGCTTTGGTGCAAGGAGATTCTCCAAGTTGTGGTATCTTTATTTGGGGAATATATAGAGAAAAAACTTCACAGAGAAGAAAGAGAGAGCACTCTCACAGACAATTCAGAAAGAAAGGGCATATCTAGGCTTTTTCCTCTGCTCAACCTCAGTAAAAAAGCCATCTTTGACGTTCATGGCTATCAAATCAAGGACGAATAAAACCAATATATATATATATATATATATATATATATATATATGAGCAATGATAATACTTGAGAGGTGAAATCAATCAAAGGTCTCCTTGCAGAAGATCTTGGCAAAGAAAAGAAAATAAATATAAAGTGCACTCGTTAGCCACACGGACACAATTATAAAAGTACATTCATGGAAGCATGGAGATTCCATGCTATTTCAACTTGGCAGCAGAATATAGCAATAATTCCTTCCCCACCCACAAATCGACCTGACTGCTTGTTGCCCTGAGAAAATGCTGTTGATTCTGCGTATATTGTGCTCAAACATTTTTTTTTTCCTCCACTACAAATTACGAATCATACAGCTTCCAAGCGAGCAAAAGAGAGACGATTTTGATGAAAAAGAAAAATTACAGAAAAGTGCAAAAACTGAAATGATAAAATTAAAGATTTTAAGCTAATCAAACCCTAAAAAAATGATTTGTGTACTCGTTTTTCTTCAAAATTCAGAAGATAACCTGGTTTTTTGTTGCAACCAAAAAAAGAGTCGGCAAATTTAGAATGATATATAATATAGTAATTTTAACTTTAGGGCACTGTAATGATATAATTATGCTAGTTCTTCCTCTCTTTTTTCTTATTTTTTTGATTGCAGTGCCTTGTTACAGTGCTGTCAGTAAATTTTCAACGTTGATGCAACATTTTGTCTAATCAGGATCACATGGTTTGGATCGATTCTTAATTTGATGGGCCATGTCTAAAATGGTTGTTGTAGGACCCATTGATAGATCATGATAATTTCTACTTTTTAAGATCATTATATTATAGCTTTCTCAAAAACAAAACCACAAAAAATTTACGAGGGCAACTTTATCTTTCGAAAAAGAGAACTTTCACCAGCTTCCTAGAAGGATCATATCCTCTGCAAAAATAAATACGTATAATACAAGTAGAAAAGTAAAAGTTTGAGCAAAATATATATTTATTTCCTATCATATATCGAAAATGAGTTGAGATATTAAATAAGAACAAATAAATTAATTAGGACCCTTTTCTTCATTCAAAAAACATAGCGACCCTTTTCTTCTTGCCGAGAAAATCATCTGATGGACCATGCTAGTTTTGCCCAAGCTACAAAGAATGTACTTGTTCTTGCAGTAGAATTCTTATATTTCTTAGAAAAATATCATCTTAATATATTTATATATAAAAATATTTAAAAAACAATCCCCGCTATAATCTCAAACTCTAAAATCATACCTATAAAGAAGTATATCACCAAACCCGTAGATCTTTTCTCTTTATTAATTCAGTAAGTATTCAATGTTTCTCATTATTGAGATCGAGGTGGGAGAGGGAGAACCCTTTCTTCATCCCATGAATTCAGGGATAAGGGCACTGATGATAAGGTTCTTCGCCAGACAGATAGAATAAAAGCCATACGACCTAATTGTCACAGAGAGACCCTACAGCTGCTTATTTTGTCTGTATGAACACATTCAGAAAGCGCATATACACATGGTTACAGCCCTATAATATCCATAGGATCATAAATTAGTGCAGGCAAAGATCCAGCTTGTAAGGGAATTGAAATAATTATATTCAACTTTTTTTTTTCTTTTTTAGATAGCATCACTCCTTACATTTTGCCCCAGTTAGCGAATCTGAAGTGAAGCTACGTTGAAGAAGAAGAAGAAGAAGAAGAAGAAGAAAATGGGATCAGCCCCATCAGTAATCTCAGCCATTGAATTGGTTTTGATGATCATCTCCATTATTTGGACGACTCGAAAGCTATGAAACTTCACAGTAAAAGAGATAATGGCCTGATGCAACAAAATTCTTCCATCCAATTAGTGTCGATCATTATCATAGCCACCCACTTCCCCTGCTGGAAACTATATTTGCACAGCAAAATGCCATGTTCATGAGACTTTTATCTTCTTGATTTCTACTGCTTCACGCGCACATAAACAGGGAGACGGAGGGAGAAAGACTTTCAATGGGCTCCCACAAACAACAAAATATCTAATCCAGGCCCAAACTTAGTCCTCGTTTAACGAAATTAATTTATTCAGTCCTTGTTATTTCAAAATGTTTATTTTCCATCCCCTATCTTAAATCTATTTAAAACCTAGTCCGTTGACCAATTCCATGCTGTTGTCCTTTTCATCTTTTTTACTTTTCTAGAATAGATGGAAAAAATGAGGTGGTAGGTATTATGAGAAAATGTGATTTGAAAAGAAGGTATTCTTGCTTCTTCTTTTTTAAAAAATAAAAAATACTTACACTAAGCATAATCAGCATGGACCAAAGCATTATTTAATCATTTTTTTATACGATGGAGACCTAATTAATTTGATATACTCTACCTACTAAATTATAAGTCATTTATGCTGCATGTGACCATTAATTTATATCGGAAGGAAATGATTAGCACAACCAAATGGTGGGATTGCACCTTAACTAGTACCTAGAAATTAACATGTACAAAGGTAACTGAGAGGTGCGGTGTAGGTTTTATATATATTTTGACATGTCGATTGAAATTATTATTTTTTCCCTTTTTCTCCGATGATCTTAAAAAGAGAATCCTCCACATACATTGAGAAAGTCGGATTAATTATGAAAAAGAATAATGAATTCTCGTAAATATTGGCTTCAGAAAGTGAACCTAGAAAGTCTAGGGGGGAAAAAAAGCATAAGACTACCCTGTTGAGATTAAGGTTTCGCATAATCAAAATGATAAGAATGAAAAACCAATAAGCTTGCTCAATGTACACTTTTGCATGAGTGGATATTTTATTTATTTTTAATTTTAAATATTGGTGAATAACAATGAGCTGATTGGTAAAAGTAGTTTAGAAGCATCATCACCAGGACGAGGCATATTGATTTTATTTTCTGAATGCTCTAATTTTTGTCACCTTTAATTACAAAATTATAATCATCTACCATTATTCCCATCAAGATTTATGAGCATATAATAGCCCCACGAACAATTTCGAAGATAAAAGAAAATTAGAGGTCAATAATACAGTATAAACATCGGCATGCATCACTGTATCTCGTGAGCACTTCCCTTCTTTTTTACCTCATATAAAGTAAGTGAGAAGCCAGTAGTCTCTTCATTATCTTTCTTAAAGTTATAAAAATCTCCACCACTTTTGCCCATACTCCTCCACCCATTTCAGGATATCCTTCTCTACCAATCTATCATCGTTGTGCTGGAGCATGTTCAGGAATTTATTTATATTTCCTAATTTGCGAGCATTCAATTAATCTCCGATCATTCAAGCTGGGTTTATCTAACAAGTAGTTTCTGCTCGAAATATTTAAAAAAAAAAAACTCACATGCACGTAAAAATATTTATGGCGCCGAGCTTTGATCGCTCTGCAACTAAGTAACAAGAAGGCCAGTCCTGTCTTTCACAGCCAGCTGCCAGAACCAAAGGGCATCCCCACTTGAGCTCTCTTTTACTTTAAGTGAGTGTGTCCTTTTCTCCCTATCATCTCTCTCATCTAACTTTGGCAAATCCAATCAAAACCCCAACTTTATGTAAGTGTAAGAAACATGCCCTGAAACAGACAGTTTTAGTTCCAACGTCTCATAAATGTATACATGTTGTGTTCGGAGTTGTGTGCAATAATGCGAGTCCATCGGAATGACATTCTCCATGGCGACCATGTGGTAGTAATTGCGACCTCTCTCTCTCCATCACCATCAGACATTACTGGGTTCTTGAGTGTTGTCTTTAAATTTCATAAATGCCAGGTACTGCAATTTGGGTTTCTCTTGCCTTATTTTGGGAGCCAGCTCGACAAATGGGTGTGTGATTTACTTGCCCTAGATTTGAGAGCAGAATTTTGACATCCAGACATGTTCACAGGCGTGTCCATGCTTCCATGAGTGGAGAATGGCAAGGAGAGGCTTTGTTTAGGTTTTGTTAAAGATATATAAATATTTTTAACTGGAGTGAGAACTGAAGTGAATTTGGGAAGGAGAAGGTAGTGGGAGACTGCAACGACAGGTGAGAGGATATTTGGATCGATATCCTTATCAAAATTATAGTACGAGGTTCAAAATTCCCACCCCCTAATTGTCAAAACATCTTTTGTTCTGTAAGGAAAAATAAAAACTGTAAATGCTAAAAAACAAAATCATAAAACATGATCGCTGATCTCCAAGAAAAAAATGGGTACAACAAAAGGGCCAGCCCATTTTCTCCATTGCTGGTTTCTCGGTAGCCGCAGCCGAGGGCCAGGACCTTTTTTGTATGAGATTGGGCCAGAAACAAGGCTTGCACGAAAAGGATTAGGTCCTTTCTGCATAGATCCGACACATTCATATGATGAATAAAGGTTTGTAGCCCAAACAGAACATCTCCCATGTATGGAGAAAGGGAGGGACATTGATTCAATTTAATTTATATAATTAAGGTTTCATTTGATACCATTTTCTGTTTTCCATCAAAACGAATAGGAAAAATAATTTATTTATTTACTATCTGAACAATTTATATAATTAAAACAAATTCTTTAAGATGCTTGGTATAACAAGATTTGTGGCTTTTGATGCCACACTATCTAAAGGAATGACAAATATGATCTGGGATTTTGTTGGCAAGAACATTATTCTAGTTTTAGTTTTTTCTAAGAGATTTTGGTCGAGCAAAAAGAAGTAAGAACCTGACGAGTATGAAATCATAGTAGAAGTTGACAGCAACTTACTAGGAAGAAAGCCTTGATTTCCTTTTTAGTTAACTTCATTTCTACATTTGGATCTCTAGAGATTTCTAATAGAATATCCATTAAATCCATTCCTTCTGATCTTTCAGTGCCTTTCATCTTCTTCTCTTCATGCTCCTTAATGATCCTTTCTACCAGCCGATCAAATTTAACGAGTGCAATTCGTAGATGCCTTCCATATCCAAATAAGTCAAGTTTTGCCAACGGACCCATGACATTACCTGCACTTAACTTGCCTCTGAGCAATGAAACTTGAAGAACCAAATCCTTAATCTCCCATGGCTTCATTATTAGCACCGTCAGCCAAGCATCTTGTGCTCATAGACATTCTGCAAATCACGTTATTTGTCATGGTCATTATTGCTTGCCTTAAATCACAAGACTCTCCTTGTTTCGAAATGTTAATCATAGACTCGACAAGTTTCTTCATCTCATCCTCCCTGACATGCACAAGCTGATTAATCTGAGAAGTATTGAGAGGTCTGGTCATGCACAACTTCTTCATGAACCGCCAATATGCGTTGTAGGGTGCAGTGATAAAACCAGACCCCTCATATATGTTGCAATCTGTGTTGTTGAATTGCAGGCGGGAAACAATATTCATCTCATTAGTTTTCAGGACATCTTTGGCAATTTCATCATCAGAAACAACATAGAATGTTGATACACCCATACGAAAGCTGAATAAATGGACCATAGCGTTGAGCACAAAAACTGATCAGCTGAGTAAATGGAGGTGGCAGATGATAGGTAAAGCTGGAGGGCTTGGTGGGTGTCGAGTTTTGGTTCCAGAACTCATGTGATTCGTCAGGGATTTGAGAAGGAAAGTGAAAAAGAACCAAAAGGAAGCCATGAAGGAGCAAAGCAGAAACCCATCAATAATGTCCATGTTTTTGGCTTTCTTTAGCAAGCAGAATGGTAGATAAAGTTGCTAGGTAGACAAGTTCTAGTTCTGTTTGCTCTTGTTCTAGTCAAGGCTTTGGTGATGAGATCTGGAAGGAACTACTTAGTATTTATATTTGTAACTTGTGCAAATGGTGCAATCCATAGGTATGTAATTGATCCTTGGTTTGATGCAACTGACTTGTGGACAAGAAATGGAAGTTTGAAGCCATAGAAATGTTGAAATCTGGAAGTGTGATTCCAGGTCTGCGAAACAGGATCATGAAGAACTGAAGAACTGAAGATCAAGATTTAAGTGTTTTTAGTTGTTGATTTCATATTGTAATTCGGATTATTAATATCCTTAATGTACTTAGTCAATTCATCGTATTGTTTAGTTAAATTCAGCTAAATAGTCAACATTAAGGAAAAAGTCAAATGTACCGAACTTTTGAAAGAAACTAGCCGTTGTAATCATTTGTTTCTTATAAATAAAATTTATGGGATGGCAAGAACCATATGAAGCTATTCTCGCCAATGTGTGATTGTTCTCTCACTCAAAATTATCAATTTCAGTAAAAGTTCTTTTTTCCCGGAAAAAATACATTCCCAGCTTTTCAATCTCTACAAGAATAGCTTTCGAGATTTTTAGAGTTCGTCCGCATCTAATCTCTACAAGACTTTGTTTTTTCACTGAAATTCTCGAAATCTTTCGTAAATTCCAACATGGTATCAGAGCAATTAGATCTTTGAGAAGGGATTTTTAAGAGAAACACGAGTGAGTAGAAAAAGTGAGTTTTTTCAAGATTGAATAAAATCTTGAAAGGGAAAGAAGGATTTTTTTTGAAATTGGCAGATTTTTAAAATCAAGAATTTAGTCTTGACTTGTTCTTTAAAAAGGATAAACAATTGACAAGAATTATCAATTGGTATCCGTGTTGTCCATTCGGTGAAGTCTTGATCAAGAAGTGCAAGACTAAGAGAAGAAACACCACCGACATGACATGGACTCGCTTTTCTTCAAAATCTCCGAGATTCACAGTGGGAGAATTATGGAGTATGGGTCGTGAAGATGAGGATGTATCCGAAGGCATTTGATTTGTGGGATGATGTTGAGAATGAAAGGGAACTCAATCCCTTGAACGAAGATCCAACAATGGCCCAACTAAGATACTACAATGAGCAAAGAACAAAGAAGTTCAAAGCTCTTACCGCATTCACAATGCAGTTGAATGAGGAAATTTTTTTCAAGGATTATGGCATGTGAAACGACCAAGGAAGCTTGGGACAAGTTGAAGGCCGAAGTTCCAAGGTGATGAGAAATCCAAGAGGATGCAGATTATGAACTTAAGAAGACAATTCAAGGCATAAAGATGAAAGGATCGAAACTGCCAAGGAGTTTTCATCAAATGTGTCAAAAAATTGTAAAATGAAATGAGATCGCTTGGAGAAGAGATGCAAGAATCAAGAGTTGTGGAGAAGGTTCTACTCAGCTTTGCCGTAAAAATTTGAAAACAAGATTTGCTCATTGGAAGAGTCAAAAGATTTTACCACAATGAGTCTTCAAGAACTCATTAATGCACTACAAACCGTGGAGCAAAGGCGTGCATTAAGACAGGAAAAACACAAGTGAGGAAGTCTTTGCGGTTGGATTCAAAGGAAGAACAAATTTTTCAGAATTCCCTGAATTCACAAGTGTTCTTCAGAACCCGTGAAAAACTCAAATTCGGAAATTGCGGGCAAAGGAAAAAATTGGCAAAATAACCAATACCAACCCAACCAAATCCAACAGGGTTTAGCACAAAAAGGAAAGGAGAAAAGAGATCAATTCCCTACCCGCAGATATTGCCAAAAGACCAATCACCTAGAGGCATGGTGTTACCTCAAAAAATGTGCAATGCAGTGAAGTGCAAACAGCTCGCCACATTGAGAAACTCTGCAAAAAATGGCAATGCAAACCAAGCTCATGTTGCTCGAAGAGGAGGAGACTAAAGAGGAGGTATTATTCACAGCCACTACAACTCAAAGTTGCAAAGCAAATCGGAGGTAAGTAATCAAACCCCGGTTAATTGATAGCTGGATGTTCAAACCACATGTCTGCTGATTTGAACTTGCTTGAAAAACTTGATATGAACTATAAATCTAGAGTCAAGGTTGCTAATGGACAATATGTAGGTGTTGAGGGTAAAGGTGAAGTAAACATTGACACTTTAGCTGGGTTAAAAAGGTTTGAGAACATCTTGTATGTTCCTGAAATTGACCAAAACCTCATTAGTGTAGGCCAACTACTTGAGGATAATTTTTCATTACTATTTTTAAATGGCATTTGCACGATCAAAGATGATCAAGGAGTCATTCTATTTACTGCAAAAATGTCTAATAGGTGCTTTAGTATAGAAAAACAATTAGAACACCTAAACATGAACATAAGCACAACTGAAAATTCTGTTTTATGGCATAAACGCATGGGACATGTTAATTATGTGTCCCTAAAGGAAATGGCAGAATTAAAACTAGTAGAGGGACTACCCAACATACATGAACTCAATGGAGTTTGTGAAGCTTGCCAGCTGGGAAAAACAAAGGGCTAGCATAAAGTTCAACAAATCTTCAACTAGGTCTGTTAGTAAACTGCAGATTGTGCACTCGGATGTATGTGGTCCCATGCATAATGAATCCCTCAATGGTGCTAAGTACTTTGTGCTTTTTATAGATGACTTTAGCAGGTATAGTTGGGTCTATTTTCTCAAAAATAAAAGTGATGTATTTGAGACTTTTCTTAGATTTAAGGCAGCAGTAGAGAAGGAGTCAAACTGCTCCTTAAAAAAATTTCCGAGAACAGTATAAATGGGGGGGAATATACCTCCCATAAATTCAAGGAATACCTTGCTAAAGAAGGTGTCAAACATCAGCTTACGGTCCCCTACACCCCACAACAAAATGGGGTGTGTGAGAGGAGAAATAGAACTCTCATGGAGATGGCAAGGTGCCTTCTCTATGAGAAGAAGTTGCCCCTGAAATTTTGGGCAGAGGCTGTGAACACAGCCTCTTATATTCTGAATAGGCTAAGCTCAAAATCAATAGGAGATACCACACCTTTTGAAGAATGGTATGGACTCAAACCTAAGATAGATCATTTAAAAGTGTTTGGGAGCCCTTGTTATGTCCTGCAACCAGACTTGAAAAGAAAGAAATTAGAGCAAAAGGCTGAGATAGGAATTCTCATAGGATATAGCTCAAACTCAAATGGATACAAAGTGTTTGATTTGAAAACAAACTTAGCTGTAATAGCAAGAAATATAAAAGTTGCTGAAGAACAAACCTGGAATTGGGAAACTGAAAAACTAGTTGAAGATAGGCTGAATCTGCCATACGAACTTGAACCAATTACTGAACTAGAAGAACAAGAACAATTAGATGAACAAGAACAATTAGATGCAGATATAGATAATATAGAAGAAATTCAAGATGAAGAAGAAGATCAACTGTAAGGGGGAACTAGGACACTAAGTGACATTTACTCTAGATGCAACCTAGCAACTACCGAACCTGCTAATGTAGAAGAAGCAATGGGGTCTAAACTGTGGGTGGCAGCAATGAAGGAAGAACTAAACATGATAGAGAAAAATGACACTTGGTCCCTAGTGGACAGACCTAAACATAGAAAAGTGATAGGTGTTAGGTGGATATTTAAAACCAAACTGAATCCTGATGGAAGTTTGAATAAACATAAAGCTAGATTGGTAGTCAAAGGCTATGCACAAGAACAAGGCATTGACTACCAAGATACATTTGCACCTGTCTCTAGAATGGACACCATTAAATTGTCGCTCATGTTAGCTTCTCAAAAGGAATGGTTGGTTTGGCAAATGGATGTCAAATCTGCCTTCCTAAATGGAACATTAGATGAAGAAATATATGTGGAACAACCTCAAGGTTTTGAGGATGAAACAAACTTGAACAAAGTCTACTTATTAAAGAAGGCTTTGTATGGATTAAAACAAGCTCCTAGAGCTTGGTATAGCAAGTTAGATGAATATTTAACAAGTCTAGGATTTGAGAAAAGCTTGAATGAAGCTACTCTATATGTTAAGAAAGTTGGAGATCAAATAATGATAATATCAGTTTATGTTGATGACTTATTACTCACGGGTAACAATGAGAAATTCATTGATGAATTTAAGAAAAATATGAAAAACAAGTTTGAAATGAATGATCTAGGCTTGTTAGCACATTTCTTAGGGATGGAAATTTCACAAACTAAGAAAGGATGTTTTGTTTGTCAAAAGCAATTCATAAGTAAACTGCTTAACAGGTTTGCAATGGAAAATTGCAAACCTGTCAGCACACCAATGGTGCTGGGAATGAAGTTGATGAAAATAGATGGGTCACCAAATGCTGATGGTAGGATCTTTAGAAGTTTAATTGGGAGTCTTTTATACTTGTCTTCAACACGACCAGACATAGTATTTACAGTAAACTACCTCTCAAGGTTTATGCAAAACCCCACTCAAATACACTATACAGCAGCCAAACGAGTTTTGAGATATTTGAAAGGAACAATGGACTTAGGTGTGTATTTTAGCAACATGAACTCTGTGAATTTGAAAGGCTTTTGTGATAGTGATTGGGCTGGGAGTGATGAAGAGATGGTAGGGTACCTCAGGGTTACCGCTTTACGATAGGTGAGTGTATATTCTGCTGGAATTCTAAGAAGCAACAAGTTGTTGCACACTCAACGGCAGAAGCAGAGTATATCTCTGCATATGTAGCTGCAAACCAGTTGGTGTGGCTAAGGAAAGTTCTAAAGGATTTAGATTGTGAACAATTTGAACCCACTGATCTATTTTGTGATAACATGTCTGCAATAGCTATCTCAAAAAATTCAGTATTCCATGATAGAACAAAGCACATGAAAATTAAGTTTCATGCTCTTCGGCAATTTCAACAAGAAGGAGAGCTGGTGATGAAGTATTGCAGCACTAATGATCAACTAGCTGATTTGTTCACCAAGTCTCTAGCAAAGGAAAGATTTGTGGAACTCAGAAATATGGTGGGAATGCGCAGCTCAGGAATCAAGGGGGAGTGTTGAAATCTGGAAGTGTGATTCCAGGTCTGCGAAACAGGATCATGAAGAACTGAAGAACTGAAGATCAAGATTTAAGTGTTTTTAGTTGTTGATTTCATATTGTAATTCGGATTATTAATATCCTTAATGTACTTAGTCAATTACTGTATTGTTTAGTTAAATTCAGTTAAATAGTCAACATTAAGGAAAAGTCAAATGTACCGAACTTTTGAAAGAAACTAGCCGTTGTAATCATTTGTTTCTTATAAATAAAATTTATGGGATGGCAGTAACCATATGAAGCTATTCTGCCAATGTGTGATTGTTCTCTCTACTCAAAATTATCAATTTCGTAAAGTTCTTTTTCTGGAAAAATACATTCCCAGTTTTCAATCTCTACAGTAACAGTTTTCTGGAGATTTTTAGAGTTCGTCCGTACGAATCTCTACAGTACTTGTTTTTCACGAAATTCTCAGAAATCTTTCGTAAATTCCAACAAGAAAGTCATTCCCTCGTTCAGATAGGATCATTTACTAGTTTATTGGCAGCTGGGAAATGCTGTATTGTTTTCTCATCATGATCAAACAAAAGCTAAATTCCATCCATATTCAAACTTCTGATACAAATGATTCCTTAAGAACCCTTTTTAGACAGGATCATTTGCTCAATTTTTCAACTGGTAGCATGATATCTGTGATGTTTACAGAATTCAGTCAATGATCGACACATATTCATTCCTTTGGTGCAACTGAAAAAAACTTCAGGATTTATATATGATATCAAATTGGCTTTACATGGTCACTCACACATATCAAACCCATTTTCTGTGTTAAATTTTAACATGATAGCAGTGACTCATCAACCAAACCGGTTGACAAATAAAAGCATCAGCAGATAAAAGCTGCTTAGCCAGTTATTTACTTCTTCTTTAGCCGGTTGTTCACCTTGTTATTGTTTTATGTGCGACTTTTTCGATGTTTATCACATTGGAACATCCTAATTCCATGTAATTAAGGATTACATAATAAAACAAAATATTGTGCAGAGCCTTAACAAGGTAAATTTTCCTCCAAAATGGGGACGCTGAGGCTCGGCAGAGTTTAAGGTAAATTTCTGCTACTATATATATTTTCCTCCAATATATATAGTAGCAGAAATTTAGGTTATAAATATCTCTTGTCATTGTTGCTCAAGTACTGAAATTAAATGAATTTTCAATTGCAGCAGTAGCCGAGAGGAGCCTTCTGATCTATGATTACCGATAGTCATAAATAGAGTACACAAGCTATTATTTATAGGTAGATCAGGGACCTCACTCACTAATTTATTTTCCAATTTTCTCCTTCCATCAAGGAGATAATTAGTCATGATCAATTAATTAATCTCCATGATCAATCAATTGATCCCCATGATCAAACCCCATGACCTATCTTCATGGTCATGGGTTTGCATGATCAAGAATACGGGTGTGTTATGAGAGGCACAAAAGGTAATTTCTAACTGTTTATATTTGGAAAAACACACCATAAATAGATTATTTTACAAATATAATAATTTCGTTCTAGTCCAGCAAACTCCTGATCGGATGAAAGTTCAGAAAACTCTTCCTCTAGTTCTCAGAATCTTATTGGACTTAAAGGTTTCATGATTTGAAGGTACAAATCCAGCTCAAATGGATTTAAACCAAAATCTTGTCCATAAATTTGCATTTGGTACTTCGATGGAGCTTTACCCATGAACCTTTCTGGAATGAACTCATCAGGAACTCTCCACATAATTGGATCTCTCATTATGGTTTATACACTATTCAACATCCTGGCTTTTCCCTTTAAATCAAATGGCCACAGGCCTGAAATAGGCTCAAGCAGGGTTAGAGCACAAACAACTCTAAAATCTTGTTTTTATTTATGAAATATTAATCTGACAAAGTCAGCCTTTCTAGAAGATTTACAAGTCTATCTATATTCATAGACCTGAAACTAACCTTATAAGAAAGGAAAAAACAGAATCATAAATAATAATCATAAAATCCAAAATAATAAAGAAAAAAAAACAAAACATAATCAAATTGCATGATTTCTCTTTAATAGTAAAAGTTGTTTGAAATATATTGCAATCAATTATATCTTGAAGCACCAATTGGAAGACAATAAAATCTTTCAAGTGACTCAAGTAGTAATATTATCTCCATGAATATATATATATCTGTGTTTTATGTGCTACTAGTCAAATGCTAGGTTACCATATTTCATATCACCATGATTCATTTATTTTATTTTAGAGCACATTTACTATCCTATTATAGGTTGATTTTTTCAATTAAATTCTTTGAAAACTTCAACAATCATTTTCTCTTGTGCCGTTTTTCATATTGATATCGAATAAAGCAAACATTTGATTATGGTGCCATGCAATGTGGATCTTGTTTTGCAATGCCTTTCAAAAATATGTTTTATTTATATTTAAATTAAATATTTTTAGATTATTTCAATGTGTTAATATCAAAAATGATTTTTTTTTAAAAAAAATATTATTTTAATACATTTACAAATAAAAAATACTTTAAAAATTAACCTTAACTATATTTCCAAACAGACTTGTACTAATCACACTCTTAGATAAAAATTATTTTCAGCATAAAATGTGAACATGCATATGTTTGATGAGATGTTTGGAACTGAGGCTAAACTTAAATTTACATAAAACTTCTAAAAAGTACTTTTTTTTAAAAATAAAATAAAATAAAATATTCTTTTTAATACATTTCCAAAAAAATAATTAAATTAACTGCTGTTACACTTCAAAAACACCCTAAAAATCATTAACAAGCTGTCATCCGAGATTAGATTCAAAGTGAAAGTAGCTGTAAAATAGGCTGTCTAAATTTATGATTTGGGAATGCGTTTCACATGTTTTTTTTTAAAAAAAACAAATGATTTTTAAAATAATTTTTGATATGATCACATAAAAATAATTTAAAAATATATTTTTTTTAATTTAAAATAAAAATAAAAAATTCAATTTTTTTTAAATATTTTTTAAACACGATATCAAACACCTCAATAAAAATAACTCGACCTGGCTGCCACCATACTGGTTTTTTCTTCGGTCATTGATAAATTAAAAAAAAAAGTAAAGTCTTTATGGAATTATTGTAAACAAGATCAGTCACACCATTTGCATGTTTCTCTATTAACATATTTTTTTTCTCAAAAAAATGAATAGTGAAGGTTGAACGAAAGCCTTTAGTAAATGATTTTTTTTTTCTTTTTGAAATAAAAGTCAACAAAAGGAAGCTAACAAACAAAAAAAACATGTGGTTACATCCATTTCATTCCAACTCATGTCCATTTTTTTTATTTGACATTGTAAAATAAACTATAGCATATAACTGTAAAACAATGCAAGAAAATTAAATGGGACCATATGAAGACAGTACGAGTGGAAGGTGGTAAGCATTTTATCCCTCCTTCTCTTATAAAATAAAATGATAAAAACCTTAACATTATTATTGATCAAACAATAAATGCAATTATACCCCCTCAACCATCCTTGCCTTTAAAATGATTGAGATTTAACATCATTATTGATAGTTTATTTTCTTTATCTCGATATTACAAAACAGCTTAGGTGTAGAGTTGTAAAATCCATTCCGTTTCCGACCATAAAACCCGAACAAAACGGCATCGCTGTCCCCGCTTTTAATTCCGGCCGTAACGCCCTGCTTTCGTTCTCGGTGTCGCTCCGACATCGAATCAAAACGACGCCGCTCAATTTGTCAATTTTGTCTCCAATTTAAATCACACACATACGTACTCGACACCCAAAAAAACTCTTCCCCAAATCAATTTTCCATAATTCTTCCATCACTCACCTCAAATCTCAACAATGTTTTCTCGAGTCACTATGGATGGAACTCGTGTTGGAAAGCATATGTGCAGGAGTGTCGATTCTAGCATGGCCCATGATGGTCGAAAGCCTTTGAATGCACGTAATGGTGGAGGAGGAGATAAAAGTATGGCACGGGGGAAGGGAGTAAACCTGACAGTGTGGGGGCAACGATTGAAGAGGAGTGGACGAGAGTGTGTGGGTGGGTGGGGGTGGGAGCTGGGGCCAAAGGGAGAAGAGATGAGGATGAGGGTAGGGTTTTACTTTGAGAGGAATGAACTGGATGGTGTGGCTTTTTGTTTTTTAACTTTGAGAGGAATGGACGGGTGGGATGCTAAATGAGAGGAATGGACGGGTAGGGCTAATTTCATGCTAAAAATTGACAGCTTTGATTGCTAATAATTATTATAATATAATAATTATAATAATTATTAATTATTATTATATTATAATAATTATTAATTATTATAATAATAGTTAGCATAAAAAATTAAGGTTATTATAAAAATAAAAATAAACCAAAATCAAAACAATAAAAATAAAAAATATATATTATAAAAAATAAAATAGTTGCATCAATTTTGATTTTATAAAAAATAAAAATTATATTTATTTATGTTTGTTTGACTTTGTGTTAGTATTGTATAATTTAAAGTTAATTTATCTTGAATTTTAATTTTGCTTGTTAAATTAATATTTTTTTCATATATATATATATATATATATATATATATATGAACAAGCATCTGACACCAAAACAAGATGTCGAAATCGGCTCAAACCGAACGTTATCAAAATAGCATGCCTAAAACAGATCCGAAACCTGAACGCTACTAAAATAGCATGCCGAATAAAGTCCCAAACCTGAACGCTCCGCTCCAGTCAAGAAATCGAAATGATATTGACAATTATAATTAGGTGGGCTAACCATGAGCGCTCAAGTTTTTGATCCACAACCTTAAAGGTTTAAAATAAATAAAAAATTAAAATTAAAATTAAAAAGCCAGTGAAGAGGACGGTAATAGAATACAATTAAATGATCACATGGTTTTAAAAATTCGAAGGCTAAGCTATTCAAAATGGGGAAAGGTGTTTGAAAGGCATAAATCCACAGATAATAAAAAGCACATTAGACACCGGCGATCACACGCACTTACATGTGTTACACGTGCAAAAAAATGAACCAATGAACTTATGGCACCCATGGTCGGAGAACCAACGACCTGGGAGCTTCATGGATTCGACCTCTGGTCCGGTTCCTTTAATAATTATGGCTCCACGCCACAATTCCTGTCGGAGTAAGATACTCTGTTTGTGGTGGTGGTGGTGGTGGTTGTCCCCACCGATCACATGAACTAACTAGGGTTGAGTGGTGGGAAGCGAGGACGACGATTGCTTGTTTGCAAACGTTGCTGTTTCTTTTTGTCGTTCTAAACTTTCTGTCTGTCATTTTTTATTAAAAAAACGTTTTTTCTTACAATTATTAATCTACAACGCCCCTGCTCCAATCATGTGGTGCAGCTCTTGACAAATCAACTCTTATTGATAATATCCTTGAGTAAAATATGTAAGATTATTTATATGTGTGTAATAATTATTACATAACAGCAATAATTTATGTGTTACCTTATTGGTGATTATTTTAGATATATGTTAGTAAATGTTTTATAATTTTTATTATTATCTGCAGCCCATGTCGTAAGATCAACATATATCATTTTTAAAAATACACTTAATAGTAACAAATACTTTTAATAACATGTTCTTTATTGATATGATCATAAAGTATCTGCTAACTATAATTATTCTCAATTTTTTAAGATAATATTAAAATATTTATCACAAGAATAATGTTTGTGGGGACATTTAGTACTTTCAATCTTTTAAGATAATATTAAAATATTTATCACAAGAATAATGTCTGTGGGGACATTTAGTACTTTCAATCCTTGGTTCGTACAACCCCGTAATGCCTAATTTGTTTATTGTTTAAAGTGTTTTTTTTTTTTAAATATATTAAAATTATATTTTTTTTTTATTTTTAAAAAATTATTTTTAACATCAACATATAATCTAAAAATATCAAATTTTATTAATTTAAACATAAAAATAAAAATAATTTTTTTTTTTCAAAAACACTCTAAATAAAATAATGTGTGCATTATTTTTATAAAATTAGGGGGGGATATGAATCATAAGTTATATTTTAGCCATTTATTTAAATATGGAAAATATTTTCACGATTTATGGAAACAATTAAAGCAGAAAGATATATTTGGAACTCTTAATTCTATCATTTATTATTTCACATGAACCATTCATTCAAGAATTTAAAGGTTAAGATTTTTCTGAAATGATGTATGAAATTAAGAAATTCAAAGGGCTCTAATCCATCGATACAATTCTAAAAACTTAATTTTTTTTTTTCATATGTCTAACGACAAGGCTCCTCCTCCAATCTCATTTACAAAAGCATGCAGATTTTGGTAAGAAGAGCCACCTTCAATGGAACTTTCTCTTGCTAAATCCTTCCATTTCTTGGCATTCTTTCTCATCTCTTTTCCTCGCTCTCCGCCTCCCATGATCAACTCCAAGCATTTCTCTATCTCCTCCCCTTCAACTATCCCTTCTTTATTAGCAGCGATTCTCACCCCTGTCTCCCATACAGCTTCCACCATCTTTGCGTTCGTCAGCTGATCAGTCCACTGCGGAAAAGCCACCACCGGCACCCCAGAAGCCAAGCTCTCGGAAGTTGAGTTCCAGCCGCAATGCGTCACGAAGCAGCCGATTGATGGATGTGACAGGACCTCCACTTGAGAGCACCATGGCACTATCCTCCCTTGCTTTTCAAGCTCTTCTCTGCAACTCAGCTCATCTTCTTCTTTCTCCTCTCCTCCATCTGCTCTTATGACCCACAAAAATGGACGGCCAGTATCTAGCAAAGCACGAGCCATCTCCTCTTTCTGTGGCTTCGACACAACAGATATGCTCCCAAATGATATATAAACCACAGAGGATTCTGGCTTTGCATTAAGCCATTCTGTGTAGTCCTTCGAGTCTTGAAAAAGATCACCGCCGAAGGAAGTGTCGGTCGGGTCCTTTCCATCTAAAAACGCCGATGGAATCAGAGGGCCAACCCCAACGAGCTTAAACTTGCCTATTGAATTCAGGGCATCCCACTCTAAGGCATCGAAGGTGTTGACAAGAACTTTCGGGTTGGTTTCTTCGTCGAGAACTTCTATATGCTCTTTATTCACGGGAAGTGCAAAAGCATGTGTGTTTCTGGGATTGAGAAACGAGGGCAAGTCACGGCTTTCAAGAGGAGGCAATCCTGGTAGCTTGAGCGAAAAGCTTGGATCATTGATATTCTTCTTAATAGTGTCACCGTAGCCATTGAAGTAGTAGTAAAAGATGTCTAAAAGAGCAGGAGACTGGTTCCAGAGGAGCGTTGAAGGGAGGTTAAGTTGGCGGGCCACCTTCGCCACCCAAGGTACGAGATTGGAGTACACCACGCAAGTGAACGGTCCGCCATTTTTCGGACCTTGACATATAAGGTCAGCGAGAGATTTCGAACCAGCACGCCAGAGCTCGGAGAAGTAGTGGTCGATATCGTCGCTGGGTCTGAACCCATGCTCGGAACCATCATCGAAGGAAGCAAAATACAAGCCCTTCGGATGGTTAGTTCCGGCTCTAGTCATCCGACGTTTGGCACCCTGGCTCGTAGCAAAGGTGACACGCGCACCCACTGCGACTAGGCGTTTGGCGAGCTGAAGGGCTGGGTTTATGTGACCCTGAGCAGGGAACGTTACGAGAAGGATGTGAGGAGGCTGCACTCCCATGGTCGTGGCTGGAATTGTATGGATTATGGAAAGGTAGAGGTGTTTCTGAGGTGTTGTGGATGAAGATGAGTGCTGGATTTTATGTGCAGATGGGGTAGCTTAATTTATAGACCACAACTACTACATGAATGGCCTCACTGCTGCATCGGTCAGGAAATTTTCTAGAACAAAAAATAAAAAATGTGACTGGAAACTTGAAGCGCCTTAAAATTGGCCCGGAAAAATCCTGACGTTAGCAGTGACGATTTACGCCGCCAGTTTTGTGACGATTGATAAGGTCGGCAATAGTGATGTTATAATTACTTTTAAAAATACATAAAAATAATATTTTTAAAATGCAGGAAGAAACAATCATTTAAATATAAATATTAGCTGACGATTGTCACCTCCTTTTTGCTGACGTTTTAAGTGATATGTCAGCGAGGGATTCCTTGTAAGAGTCGAAATCGACAATTCAATCTTCGTTTACTTTTACATAAATTACAAATTGAAAAATGAGAGCCTACCTTGGCGTATATAATTAATAATTAATAATTAATTACCTAGCTAGCCATATTTTTAGAAAGGATTGTCTGCGTACAGAAACTAACTTATTATAATTCATGTAATTTATTGCCTTTTTTTATGGAGATGTAATTTATTAGTTGCGTATCAATTTGGCAGTAATTGTTTTTTTCAGAAGATTATAACTTTTAAGGTTTTTTTTGTAAATTCCGCCGTTGTTTGTGATTTATTGCTCCTTTTTGGAACGAAGAAAATAGTCCCCGTTTTCGGTTTCGCGCATGGTTCTACCCCATCATTACCCGATAATTTAGAGCCTGTTTAATATTGTCATTGTTATTATGGTTGAGGTTAAAAAATAATTTTATAAAATATATTTTTACATATAGTTCATAATTAAAATTAAAATGTTTAGCTAAAATTACAATTGAGTTTGAGGAATTTAATAAAAAACAGTTTTATGTTTGGTTATCATGTTTTTTATATTATTGTCAATTTATAATATTACTTTAAAGGACACACACATATATATACATTGTTTTTTTAAATATTATAGATTTAATAATTATAATAGTAAAATATAATTAATAATCCAAGTAAATTAGAAACTTGTTTTTATTCTTCCATCAAACTACTTGTAATTCCATTACGAACTAAATTCATACGTGAAAGCCTGTGTGATCTTTGACTATTTGCTTGAAGAACAACATGTGATAAAATATTATTTGAAACAAAATTAGGATTGCGTCCATATTCAGCAAAAATTATATCATCTTGTGATCTTCTTCTAATATATTTTAATTAGTTTTGCTCTGCGTAGTTGAGGCGAAAAGCATCTCATAGATGCTTTTTGAAATTGAGTTAGAAACTAAATTTTTCTATGGGACGGGCAGTTGCAAAACTATGGGTTTAGCTGTTACAAAATAGTTTGGCTCTATAGTCAGTCTCAACCGCATAAGTCATCATAGAGCCCAATATCAATTTAATCTACTTAAAAATTGAACAATATAAATCCATGTTGAAAGAATTCTTTAATGCTACAAAACTTATTATTATTATTATTATTATTATTATTATTATTATTATTATTATTATTATTATTATTATTATTATAGTGCTGCTCATAATTAACTTTTGGGAAAAATGTTGTAACTTATAAGTATTGATTTATATTATTTTTTAAATAAAAGATTTTTGAGCTTAAAATTTGTATACTAATACACATTATCTAGTGCTTAATTGTTATTAAATAGAATAAAGGTGATGAGATTCGAACTCGTTATCATTAGGTCAACAAGACTCTAATATCATATTAAAAATAATCTCACATAAAAAAAAAATTAACTTATTACGTGACGTCCCAGAATATAATATATTATTATTTAACATGAAAATAATATATATATATTTAACATGAAAATAATATATATATATATATATATATATATATATATATATATATATATATATATATATATATATATTCAAGCGTGGAGTGTGACATGAGGGTATAGATTTTACCCCAGCCAATGTGAGAACCTGCACTGCTTGGGGTTCTATTTTAAAGTGTGACAAAGACGTCGAACATTCACATGTATTTGGTATTATGTTACCATTTGTTTTGTTTTTTTATCTTATTATGGAGTAAAAAAAAATGTTAGATAGATTATATTTTTCTGTGTTGGATATCATATATAATTTTATTTCAAATTTTATTTTTATTATAATCTTCATTTACTTTTCATGCAAGAATTATCTCGTAATAATTTTAATCAAATATTTTTAAAACCTATTTAATTTAAGATTATAAATAAAAATATTTTAAAAAACTTGTTTTTTAAAGTTGTAATTGCAATTATAAAATTTACAGCAATGCCTTGATGCTCCATATTTTATATTCTATGTTAGTGGATTGAAAAAAGTCGAATGAAATATAAGGAACATCAATAAGTTTGGAGCATTGAGAGGAATTTTATGAACTGGTGTGCAATAAGGGCTATATTTTATTTATTAATCTAAAACACAATGGGGAATCTACAACGTATGGTGAATCTTTTTACATGATGTTACAACGGGACTGTTCACTTAATTTGATTTTTGCTGGACCAAATTATAGATTAACTTGCAAGGGAGGGTGGAGTTGAAAGTTAAGGAATCAAAGCAAAATATAAAAAAGGATAAATAACTTTAGCAAATTTTTGGATAAATTATTTATAATAGTTCATATATTTTTCAAATTATAATTAATGGCTCCTTAAGTTTTCAAAATTTAAAGATAAAATCAATTATGATTCCAAATCAAACATTATAAACATCGATTTGAACCATAAAAACAGTTGATATAAATATCAAATTATTTTATTTGATAAAGAAATTTATATTTAGATTTCTTTTGTCTTGAAATTGTCTGTGTATATTTCGTTAATATTTTTTATTTAAAATTAATTTCATTATTTTAAAAAATAAGATTACAAATGAATTTATCATGAGATGTTTTTTTCTGGGTAAGAGCAAATCGACATCAGTTTTTGCCATGGAAATACTTGTGCCATGTTTCTATGATTTCAGGGTGGTGGGTCCTACAAGGTGTCATTTACTCATTTAGTCCTTTCAATAACGGCTAGAAACTCTAATTTCTAGAATAAGAAGTGGTTGGCAACGTTCAGTAAGCAGTAACAGCAGCGTGTGTGAAAGCTTTACAGGCTGTGACCACACACGGTGTACTGGCATGCCGGTTTGATAAGTGCTGTTCTATTAAAAAAATATATTTTTAAATAAAAAAATAATGTTCGATCATAATTCTATAATTAGAGTCAGTGGTATGATTATGGTTAAAATTGTTTTAAAAAAAAAAGATATATATATATATATATATTTTTTTTTAAATAATTTAAATAAAAAATTATTTAAAAAAGAAAAAACACAACGCAGCACTGTTGCCCAGCACGTTGCATCATGGGGGGCGGTGTGTGAGAAAACGTGTGTCGGCAAGCTCGCGGTGTCGGGCGCAGCTTTGTTGCCCGTGGTTTAATTTTTCAAAGCCCAGATGAATTTTTCAATTAATTGTGGGCTAGCTTATTTCTGTTGGTGGGTTTTATTTTATATTTAAATTCCTTAATATTTTTTAAACTTAAAAATAATCAGAAAAGATTCTAGCACGTTTCAATAATTATCAGTAATTTTAGTCTTCGTGAAAAACATGTTTTATATTTTTAAATAGTTGACTTCAGTGTTATGTGGGTCTACTCTTGTACTACTATTTAGAGTTTAAATAAATCTACAGAGATAAATAAATCATGCTGGTATTTTATAGATTTAAAACTAAATTATCTCAAATAAATTATTATATTTTATGAATTATCATGTTTATTTAGAAGTCAGTTGCCTGAGTGTTACCATGGAAAACTCCCTGGCGCGGTTGTTAAACTTAACCAAATCTAACGACATGATGATATATTGACCTAGTTTCTAGATTGGACAGGTTTTAAAATAAATTGATTGAGATTGGATCTGGTATGAGTGTATGACATCATCAATCTAATAAGTGCATGCGTCACTTTGTCAATCTATTCACAAGTAAATTTGAATATAAAAAACAATCTAATAATGAAGTAACTTTAATGTTGTTTTACCAGAAATTAAAAGAATGATATTTTTTTATAGAGCTAGGCTACTTTTTTTCTTCTTGTAATTACATGTATTTAAGTTAGTTTACATGTATTTCAATTAATTTTTTTGAATCATAAAATTGATGATCAGTTAAAAACTTTAATGACACTTACTAATATGAAACTTGAACTAGTGATCTCTAAAAACTATACTCAGAATCTGATCAGTGAATCACACCCCTCAAAATTTAATAGTCAGGCTACTCGGCTCAACCTATGATTAGATCATAACTCTAGTCTGGTTTAATAACTTTGTTCTTTAGAATTTATTTTTTTATTTAATTATCAAATTATAAAATAGACATTTGCATGAGAGACGATGAATAAAATTATTAAGGTATATTTTTTTTTAATTCAAACTATTTATTTTATTGATGCACCTCTTTCCTTTTTATCATGCAAGCATTTTTTTTTATTGTATGCATTGTTTTTTAAATAAAAACCGATCGCAAAGCAAGTTTTTTAAAAACATTAAAATAATATCTCAATATTTTGATTGTAATTGAAGGGAAAATTTAATAAATATCATAAAATCATGTTAAAAATATATCAAAAATTATTTATATATATATATATATATCATTGGATATTCATGAAGAATTTTTTGTATATTTTTGTATATTAGATACATAAAAATTAAACAAAAATTTCACATTCCTATAAGAATCATTAATGTTATTTAAGAAGCACGGTAAAGTTTAATAATAATTTAAATTATTTTTTTAGAATGGATTTCAATAAAAAAAAAGATATTTTTGAGAAAACATACCATAGAAAAAAGGTAAGGTGTCCAGGCCAAAGAGATGAGATCTGTGTGCCTAACCCAGCAAAAGACTCGCACACCTCGTGTATTTACTTTTTAGGGCTTTTCAAATTCAGGACACATCAATTATCATTTTCATGTGTTTGTTAACCAAAAGTTCTTATATGTATGGGATTCACGATTCTTTCTAGATATTGAAATAATAAATCTAAGACTAATACTTAATTAATATATAACTTTTACGAGTCAAATAAATTTATTACAACTATTAACATTAGTTTAAATCATGATAAATTTTAGATAATTGATCCAGCGAATCATCAGTAGCCAAATGAAAGTTTTAATTTAAAGATGGACAATCTATTTATTTCATTGTAAGAGTTTATAGTTTTTTTTTATCTTCAAGGAATGTGGCGTGATAATAAAAAGCTTGTGATCTGCCTAATATGTCTAGAGTTCGAATCAGTACGTGTATTCCTTGTAAGAGCCTGGGACAACCGAATTTTTACTCGCTTACATGGACTCATAAAATGTACTTTCCAAGGATGGAGTTTCCTTGACATCCAAAAACTTTTTATAATTTTTCATAATCGGTCTTGAAATTTTAAATCAGGATCGTAGAATCATCTATTTTATGGATTTAATAAGCTCCTTTTGTGGTGACTTTTGTATTGTATATTATATAATTTATGTAGATTAAATTATATAAAAAAACATATTGAACAAAGACTAACTGATTTTTTGTCCTATATATTGCAAATTTAAATAAAATATATGTATATTTCTGTAATTTCATTGCAATTCACTTTTAATCACATTAACTATAAACTATAAGAGGCAGTGAAGTTAGTGTGGCCATTTTAAAAGTTGCTCTAGACTCAGTTATACTGTAGATTGAAACAATAAAAGGATGATTTTGCTCTTAATAAAAATGCACAAATGTTCGGGGCAGATTGTAACAATTTTTCTAGTTTATTAGTAGTAAAATAACTTGTTTGCCCTCGGAGGAAAAAAAACACTGGAAGGCAGGGCTAGTCTTGACTTTTTTTGGATGTTTGACATGGTGTTTGAAAAATATTTTTGAAAAAATTGAATTTTAATTTTTAATTTTTAATTTAAATTAAAAAAATTGATGTTGTTAAATCGATAAGCATCACGGCATATTTACCTTCTTTCAGTAATTAAAAATAAATTTCAAATAAAAAAGAAAACAAAATCAAGGTAATTTTGTATGTAGTAAAGAATGAATCCAATATACAACAATTTTCCATCACCTTTCACTCGCTCTATCCTTCTTTCTTTTTTTCACCGAAAATATTAATTTAATCAGTCAAAACTCCTTGTAACTTTAAAAATCAAGTGAAACAACAAATTAATAAATGTTTCAAGAAACCAAGAAGAGAAACAACAACATTGATTCACTATCTTGGGCAGAAGCAACAGCGAACGCAGCAATCACAAGGACAGGCAAGAACGCATTGGACATCACTTCAGGTGTTGGCCTAGCGGGGGAAGGCTATGTCACTGTGTTCGAGTTTTTCTGTGCAAGTTTATCATCTCATGGTGTCTTATTTATTTATTAGTCTTATAAGATTTTCAATGGGTCTATAGATTAATGCGTAAACTGAACCGGACATCTCGGTCATAAAAAAAAAGTGCATTGAACAAACCATTTAGATGTTCAATGAGTCTTTTTTCAAAAGCGCTTTTGAAACGCAGTGTCAAACATCCTTTTAATAGGTGACCCAATAATAAGAGATTGAAACTAAAAGGTTTGTTCTTCTTGTGATCTCAGGTTCTAGCCTTGTGGTTGTCAAAATGATGATCACTCAAAGCTTACATAGTAATTAACTTTAAGATTCATATAATTAATAATTATGCACAAACTAATCCAAACACTCACATTAATACAAAAAATAAGTTGTACACAATAACCTAAATTAATTTTTATATTAGCATATTAAAATAATTTCAAAACATAAAATAAATTTAATTTAAAATAAAATAAATTTAAAAAAAAATTAAAAACATATTTGGACGGTCACAAAAGTTACTCTTAGGATTGTGACTCTTTCAAACACTGTATTTTAAAAGTGTTTTTTTTATAAAAATATGAAAAATTTTATTTTTATATTTTATTTTAAATTAATTTTTTTGTGCTTAAATAATTTTCATGTGAAGATATAAAAATTATTTTTAAAAATAAAAAATATTATTTTAATATATTTTTAAATAAAAAATCGTTTAAAAAACAAATAAAAGAATGATTAGGTGTGGTGCGCATAGGGTTATCTTGTACTATTTGTGATTTTACAATGAGTATAAAATTTCCGAATATAGGTTGGCGACGTTCACCTACTAGGGGCATGTTTGGCACAACTGTTGCTGTTGTAGTTAAAGTTGAAAAAAAAATAGTTTCATGAAAAGTGTTTTTAGCTGCGGTTCAGAACTGAAATTAAAGTGTTTGGTTAAAATTATGATTGAGTTTGAGATTTAATTAAAAGCAGTTCGAGTGTTTGGTTACCATATTTTTCATATTGCTATCAACTTGTGAAATTACATTAAAAGACACATACATATATTTTTTAAAATATTGTAGATTTAATTATTATAATAAAAAAATATAATTAATAATTCCAGTAAATTACACACTCGTTTTTATTCTCAATTAATCGAAAAGCAACGGGGTTGTAGAGTAAAACAAAGTCACACACATTTCCCTTTCATCAGGGCCGATCTCTATGTACACAATTTTTATTTTTTTTTTAAATATAATTTTTATATATTTTTTTTTAAATCAGGCTGGGCCTGTCCCAAACTAAATGGGTCAACCCAGTTAAGTTGGGCCAAAAGGGCCCAACCTTGCTGGACTTCGACTGAGCCGAGAGTAGCCCGACCCGACCCAAGAGTTCAAAAAAGACATAAAACGGTGCGTTTAAAGCTTTCGTTCTCAGACAATTATTCACGATATTACTATTCACGTAACATGTGAACAATAACATGGTTGATTATGACGAGAGGGTCACCAACCGATACCGACTGATAGAGGAGACCGAGGTGGTTTTTTCTATGGTGGTTGCGTCGGAAATGGTGCCCTGTGGTAGCCTGGAGGAAGGCCTGAAGTTTGCACCTGATGCTGCTGCCGTGAATGTGGAGAGAGAGTGGGAGCTGTCGTGACTGTGGAGGAGAGAGAGGGAGGTAATGGCCGTGGAGAGAGAGATAGGGTCATGACTGTGGAGAGAGGGAGGCAGTGGCCATGGAGAGAGAGAGATAGGGTGTGACTGTGGAGGAGAGAGAGGGAGGCAGTGGGCGTGGAGAGAGAGATAGGGTTGTGACTGTGGAGGAGAGAGAGGGATGTAGTGGCCGTGAGAGGAAGGACAATCAGCGATGAGAGGAAGGTAACGACTACTCCTTACTTGATGGACATAGCAGATATAAGCTATTGGAACATGGCTTGGAATTGGTGCTTGGTCTTGCGGTGATACCAGCTACTGGAACAACTTTGAATGGGATGGTACGTACTAAATGCTTTCGCTGCAAATTTTAAATTATTGATCAATTCTTTTTAAGAAGATGATATGGTAGAATTATTGAACGCAGTATATACGCAACTCGTGTTACTCTGGTTTATTGCCAAGACGTAACACGTCTGCGTTCGTTTTGAAAAGCATCGAAAATATGCTTTTTAAAATGCGGTGAAACCATAGGTATTTAGGTAGGATCCACAGAAAAATCTAGGGTCCTCTAGGGTCCCATTTGGTATTATTGTGTTTGGCTCCGCGGTGAGCCTCAACCGCAAGCCGCACCGCGAAGCCAAACACCCACTAGGTAAGATTAAAATATTTTTAGTCCCTAGGTTTTGAACCTACTTATAATTGAGTCCTTTTTGTTTACAAGTCCATGCTCTGTCTTTTGACATTTCTCGACTATGTTATTTAAATCTATTTTTTTTTTGTTTTAATTTCACTAAGTCCTTGATATATTTTTAGGATTAATTCAACCACGTATCCTTATATATCATGTATACTCTTTCAAGAATCATTCACTCGTGCAAATAAATATTTTCTCTCATATGCTCTTTTGTCACTTTTTAGACTCAAATAACCTCCAACTATATATTGTAAGGAAAAATAATTTTGAAATTCCTAAAAATGAAAAAAAATAACTTCAAAAATAAAAAAAAAGATTATTGAGAATATTGAAAACCTAAAAACAATAATAATAACTTGTAAAATCTAGAAATGAAAAAAATAACATGTTGATAAAACCTTATAGATATAATATGTCTATGGAAACGAGAAAGGTTCATGTTACTAATGTTTTTATGGAGTATTTTATTTTTTTTAAGATTTTTAAATCTTTACCCTTCTAGGCTCTTCAAAGTTTCTTATATTCCATTTCTTACATTTTCAAGTCTTTGTAAGTTTTTTATGATTAACTTATTATGTATAGAGAATTGGTTTTTCTTTTGATGGAATAAGGAGTGTTTTTGTCCAAAAAATAGGAAAAATATATGAGAGAAAATATCAAAATGCCAAGGGTATACGAGAGTGAAAAAACCTAAAATGATACATAGGAAAGAATATAAATGTCTAGAGAGGTGCATTTTGATTATTATTTCTTTTTTAAAAAAATGTGATATGCATTAGGAATTGAGGTACAAAACCATAAAAAAAAAAAAAGAATAAATCAATGGTCAAGGAGATTGAAAAGGCTGTGTTATTGGGTTTGAAATATATCTGTTTTACGTGTGCGAAAGCTGTACGGATTACAGATTACGCGTTGTAGTAGATGGAATGGAAGATCTTTCTATGTCGGAACCATGTCGGTAGGCAGCTCAGCACTAATGGCTAGGGTGGCTTCAAAGTTCAAAGTACCAACCCATGGATTAAAAATCAAGGCTAAGGATCCAAGAGCACTTTTCAATGTCGTGTGAGTTGTCTTTCCATTTTTTGTGTTGCTCTGAAAATTTTATCGGAAAATATATTGTAACAATCTCTACTGAATTTGTGTTTTCTAGAACAAACAATGTTGGAAATTTTGTTAAAGCACGATTAATTGAAATATTTGATGTTAAATTAAAGTGGAACTTACTTATTTTTTGGAATTAAATTTTTATTAGAATTTAATCTTAATATAATATTTTTAATATGAAATATTAACATGATTTAAATATATTATGAGTCAATAAAAAATTGATTCAGAAGAGTTTTTGGGTGTTATGTTTTTGTGAAACTCAAAACCCTCTCAAAATCATATAAAAATCTTGGTGTATAAAATGTAAAGTTATAAAGTTAAAATTGGATCCAAAGAGACTCAAGTTTGGGTTTGAATAATATTTTGGACTGTAAAAGATTGTATTTTTTCCAATTAAAATTAAAATTTGGATTTGGTTCGTGAATAATTATTCATTCCAACCTATTAAAATTGTTTTGTTCAAATTAACAACTTTCTAAAATATTTTTTGCAAATCTAAATAGTTTTTCAACTAAAACAAAATCAGATTTATGATCATCATGTTCATATTTAATTCTTGATTTGTGGTGGCTAATTAAAAGTTAATAATAATAGGAATTAATTATAATTATTATCAAAATGAATTCTTTAACATTCTAGCTTCTGAAAGTCATTATAAAGAAGAAAAGTTTCCTCCATGTTTTTCCCAAAATTTTACACACTTATTTTTAGTGTTTTCTTCTTCTTCTTCTTCTTTTTATATGTTATGTGTTTCCTCCCAAATCTAGAGCTTAAGTTCACTTTGTTGAAAGATAATTGAGCTCTTTTATTTTGTTTAAAAACCTTGTATAGAAGTGCATATAAGCTAAAGTTATAGGTATTGTTGGAATATTGAAAGACATATTCCAAATATTATATTTGCATGGAAGGACAAATGATATATCCTCGACAACAATTAAAATCTCATTACTTGAATATTTGTATTATTAGCATGCCTGCTAAAATTTTGAATTAACATCAATCGCAAGTCTAAATTTAAGCTTATTATTATGCATGTTAGAATTCTATTATTATTTTGTATTGAAATCATGTTTGACATGAGTTCTTATTTTGCATGTTTATAGATTTAAATTTCTAAATTTTCCTTCCTTGAACATGTTTTATGTTTTGAATGCTCTTGTTATGATAAATTAAACATTCTTGTTCACGTCTACTACATTTATAACTTTGAAATGAAAGTGAATTTTACACTATGTGCACAAATCAAGAACATTATATGTAGCAATCTTATTAAACCCAATTTGAAAGGTTAATCTAGTGACTCACCAAGCCAGAGCCTTGTTTTGGTTGAGTTCCGAGTCAAACCGGATGAAAACTATTCTTGTACAGTTTAGCTGACCTCAAGAATCAACTTGCAACCTGGTCATAACAGATGTGAAATAAAAAATAAAAAATAATAATATAGTTTTATTTTATTTTTAAATAGAAAATTAAACCGGGCATTTTAATTTGACTTGGTAATAACTCAAATCTTACATCAATCGATAGCGACAAGAGACTATGTATGTCAATATGTACACAATGATAAATCCATGAAAAAAGACAAATAATATGTTGATGTAATAAAACATTGTCGGGTCTCCCATTGTTGTATCCGAATGCCTGTATTTCTTAATAGATTAGAATTGGCGTCGTGGTTCAACCTGCGTTTGCGTTGAACTGCGGCTCCAACCACACTTGCTATCAAATGGGACCCCAGATTTTTTTGTGGGTCCCACTAAATTCCTGCGGTTTCGACCGCGTTTTGAAAAGCATCTTTTTTATGCTTTTCAAAACGAACGCAGGTGAAAATAAACTGAAGTAAATGTAAAACACTAACATCATCACTTACACAAGCTGGTTCACGCATTCCTCACCGTCATCGTTGGTTTCCTCTCATTACCGTCGTCGCAGCTCCCTCTCTCTCCTCCACAGCCACTGCTCCTCTCTCTCTCCACATGCAGTCACGACAGCTCCCTCTCTCTCCTCCACAGCCACGGCCACAGCTCCCTCTCTCTCTCCTCCATGGCAACTCCTTCTCTCATCCTCTCTCCAACAGCACCTGAGGCAGCAAGCCCCGGCGTCAGTAGTGGCAGCAGCTGGTGCTGCAACCTTCGAGAGCTCCTACCGGCCACCACACAGCACCATTTACGATGTCACCACTACAGGACGAGCCACTTTGGCCTCCTCTACCTGTCGGTATCGGCCGTTGACCCTCTCGTCATAGTCGGTGAACAGTAACGTGAACACTAACATGCAGCAAAACGAAAATGAAAGGCAAAACGGTGTTTTTTTCTTTAAAACCAAATGCACCGTTTTGCGTTTTAAAAGAGTCTTAACATTTGGGCTAGGCTGCTCTCAGCCCAACCCAAGTCCGGCAGGGTTGGGCCTTTTGGCCCAACTTGGTTGGGTCGGCCCATTTATTTGGGTCAGGCCTAGTCCGATTTTTAAAAAAATATAAAATTCATATTTTAAAAAAATTAAAAATTATGTAATTTACTTGAATTATTAATTATATTTTATTATTATGATAATTAAATCTATAATATTTAAAAAATATATATGTGTGTGTCTTTTAAAGTAATTTCACAGGTTAATAGTAATATGTAAACAAGTTTATGTTTATAATTGCTGTATAAACTTACTTTGGCAGTGCCATATTACATTATTTAAATACAGGAACAGTCCTAACAATATTAGGAAAGTATAAACGTAAAAGAGGAAAAGCAGAAACTAAGGCTAATTCCTAGCTAATTGCCTGCTAATCATACAAATACATATCCTCCAGTATAATTACATTAATGACGTAATCACTCGACTCTTCACACCTTGATCTTTGTCTTTAATACTCCCCCTTCAAGTTGGAGTGGATGTTAATCACACTTAACTTGCTAAGCAAAGTCCCAAACCGTGTTGTGCTCAAGGGCTTCGTGGAAGAGGTCTCGCTACTGCTGCTTGGTCGTTTGATATGAAGTGGTTTGATTTCACCTCTTTGCAATTTTTCTCTAACCACATGGCAATCAATCTCAATATGCTTTGTTCTTTCGTGGAACACTGGATTTGTAGTAATGTATATTGATGCTTGGTTATCACAAAACAATCTTGCTGGACTCTTCTGATTTGCACCCAAGTCATTGAGTAGGCTGCGTAACCATGTCACCTCGCAGCATGCTACTGCCATAGAGCGGTACTCGACTTCAGCACTGCTTTGTGAAATGGTGCTTTGTTTCTTCGTTTTCCAGGAAATGGGTGCATTACCAAGCATAACACAGTATCCTGTGAGTGATCTGCGTGTGTCCTTACATCTTGCCCAATCTGCATCACAATAGGCAATGAGTTCTGCCTTTCCGGTTGCTGGTAGGAATATCCCTTGGCCTATGGTCTGTTTCATGTATCGAAGTACTTGATGTGCTGCATCAAGATGTGGTCGTCGTGGCTTGTCCATGAATTGACTGAGGATATGAATTGCATATACCAAGTCTGGTCTTGTGATGGTCAAGTATATTAGACGACCTACCAACCTTCGATATTGCGAAGGTTCAGGCAACAACTCTCCATCAGCTCTAGTCAAGGACAAATTCTGATCAACTGGGTAAGAGGATGGTTTGGCTGCAAGAAAACCACTGTCTTCGAGTATCTCCAGTGCGTATTTCCGCTGACAGAGTGTTATGCCGTGTTTTGACCGTGCAACTTCAATTCCCAGAAAATATTTGAGCTGCCCCAAGTCTTTCAGTTTGAATCTGTTGGATAGAAATACTTTGGTAGTATTTATGTCCTCCAAGTCATTCCCAACTAGAATCACATCATCCACATATATGAGTAGAACTGTAAATTTTCCAGATTGTGCTCTGACGAACAACGAGTAGTCTACCCATGATTGGTGGTGGCTGAGAAGTTCCAAAGGCTGGTCGTTCATATGAAGAATGGGACATTGAATTTGTATCCCGAAAGGGAAAAGACTCTTCATGAAACAATACATCCCTAGACACAAAGATTTCCTTATTTTCCATGTCATATACCCGATAACCCTTTTGACCGTGTGAATATCCAACAAAGACACATTGTTTTGCTCTAGGATCAAATTTTGTGGGCTTGAGAGGGTGAGTGGAAGCAAAACATAAACATCCAAAAACTTTGAGGTGTGTGTATGTGGGTACCCTGTTGAACAATCGTTCAAAAGGACTCTTTCCATTCAAGAGAGGTGTTGGGGTGCGATTGATGAGATAGGTAGCTGTAAGAATGGCATCTCCCCAGAATGGTTTTGGCAAATGTGCTTGGAATAGGAGTGCTCTAGCTACATTAAGCAAGTGACGATGTTTGCGTTCAACAACACCATTTTGTTGGGGTGTGTTGACGCAACTTGTTTGATGAATGATTCCTTTTGAAGAATAAAAACTAGGAATTTTGAACTCATGACCGTTATCACTCCGAACTATTTTGACATGTGTGTCATATTGGGTTTCGATGAGCCGGATAAAATCAATAAGTAATTGTCTAGCTTCTGATTTGCGAATCATTAAATAAACCCAAGTACTACGAGTAAAATCCTCAACTATAGTGAGGAAATATTATGCCCCGGAAATTGATGGTTCATGATATCCACCCCATATGTCTATATGAATTAATTCAAAAGGAAATTGACTGGAAATAGAACTCAAAGGAAAAGGTGTTCTGGTATGCTTGGCCAGAGGACAAATGAAGCATGTGTCTGTGTCGCAAGACTTATTAGAGATAAAGGGAAATAATTGTGATACTCTACTGGACGGGTGTCCCAACCTCTGATGCTAGAGATTGCGAGATGTACTGATCACCGAGTTGTATGTCACTTGCTTTGCTTGGTCAAGGCAGTATAATCCTTCCCTCTCAAGGCCCACCCCAATCATCTTCCCCGATCGTAGGTCCTGTATGAAACAAGCATTTTTGAGAAATATGGATATACAAAGTGAGTCATGTGTTAACTTGCTAATGGATATGAGATTCACGTAGAACATGGGAACACATAACACATTGTGAAGGATAAGCTGAGGGTTAAAAATCACCATTCCAACATGAGTTACTTTTGTCGTGGTTCCATCTGGTAATTTTACATACCGGTTTGAGACAGTTTTCATGGCAGAAAGGAGTCGTGGGTTACATGTAATGTGATTACTTGCTCCACTATCGATTATCCAGGCACTACCCATATTGTGTGAATTAAAGTACATGGCTTTACCTGATAAATTCTGATGGGAAGGGGTGTTACCAATGTGGTTGGTGGAGGCTGCTGCACTTTTACCCAACATCTCAACTTCTTGGGAAAAAGGAAAGCTAGGTGCCCCGGTTGTTCCTTCAATCCCCGAGATCACGTTATTGCTTCGAGATGCATCTGCTGCCTTGCGCTTGCGGCAATGTTCATAGTCGTGCCCTTTCCAATTGCAGTAAGAGCATTTGAGATGTGCTCGACAATTTTGAGCTGTATGGTATTTCTTATTGCATTTGGTGCACCTCTTTCCATCATCGCTGCTGGTTTCTCCATCTCCACTGTTTTTCACAGCAAACACAGCCCTTTCTGGCTGTACTACAGACTTGTTGCCGAGAGTAGCTGGTGCCTGCTTCTCATGACGTAAAGCCATGGCATATGCTTTGTTTACCGCTGGCAAAGGATCGATGGCCACGATGTTGCTACGGAGAGTGTCGTATCCTTCATTCAGTCCCATGAGAAATTTCATGGTCTTTTGATTTTTGATGTACTCCACCATCTTAACTCCTCCTGCACATGTGCAAGACTCCATTCCGCACAAAACGTCTCTTTCATCCCATAGGCTTTTCAGCTTTGTGAAGTATGTGGTGACAGAATCAGACCCCTGTATGCAAGCATGGATTCCGTTCTCAACATTGAAGAGTTGAACGGTATTGGTTTGTCCAAACCTTTCCTGGAGATCTGTCCAAACATCACGAGATGTCTTGCAATTCTTGATGCTACAAGAAATAGTTCTCGACATGGAGGCTATGAGCCATGTCTTGACAAGTGTGTCACACCTCTCCCATTGTTGCTGCTCCTCAAGGTTAACAAGGGGTTTGGTTTGAGTTCCAAGAACAAAACCAAGTTTGTTTTTGATTTTGAGTGCCATGCTCATTGATTGAGTCCACTCAGAGAAATTATCCTCCATCAAGGGCTGTGTAACAAGAACAGCTCCGGGTTGATCTGAATGGTGTAGATAAAGGGCATGATTGGAGTTCCCCCATGGTTCGTGCACTTTTGAAGAGGAATCAGCTTTGCACCTTGCCTCTGTATCGCTACCTTCTGCCATGAGATTTGCTCTAGGTTTTGCTTTTAGGTCTAGGATCGTATTTGCTCTGAAACCATAAACAAGTTTATGTTTATAATTGTTGTATAAACTTACTTTGGCAGTGCCATATTACATGATTTAAATACAGGAACAGTCCTAACAATATTAGGAAAGTATAAACGTAAAAGAGGAAAAGCAGAAACTAAGGCTAATTCCTAGCTAATTGCCTGCTAATCATACAAATACATATCCTATGTATAATTACATTAATGACAGAATCACTCAGCTCTTCACACCTTGATCTTTGTCTTTAATAATATGAAAAATATGGTAACCAAACACTCGAAACTGCTTTTCATTAAACCTCAAACTCAACC
>CM055441.1:3788691-3879280 GCA_029228465.1 Salix viminalis | reverse complement strand
TTTAAACCAAACACTTCAATTTCATTTTGAACCGTAGCTAAAAATGCTTTTAATGAAACTGTTTTTTTTAACCTCAACCACAACAATAGCAATAGCTGTGCCAAAGAGGCTCTTAATATAATTTTATACCGCATCCGGTTTTTATCTTCTTTTTCTTTTTCTTTTTTTCACCCCTTTTTTCTTTTTCTTTTTTTTCAATCTATCCCACTTCTTATTTTTCAGATATGATGGGGCAGAAGTCCAGATGAACATTCTAAAGATGACCGGTACGGCCAAAACAATCCCAGTTCATAGAAACATAAAACGGCGTGGACATCTTTTCCAAGCTATTTCTAATCATATGGAGACATAAAAAACATAGTTAGCAGTTATGGTGATTGCTTTGTTACGGGGTGTTTGGGATTGCGAAACTGTTTATGAAAAAAATTAAAAAAAAATATTTTTATTTTTTATTTTAAAATAATTTTTTTAGATTATTTTGACGTGTTTATGTCAAAAATAATTTTTTTAAAAAAAATTATTTTGATGTATTTTTAAATAAAAAACACTTTTAAAAACAATCTCAACCACACTCTGCACGTAGTCTCAAAAGATGTAATGTGGTGTTAAAAGATTTAAAATTTATATTATAGATTCAAATATCAATTTGAATCGTGTTTATCTTATAAATTTATAGAATAATTAGAATTTTAATCACTTAATCTAACTAAAAAATAACCAAAATGAATGGAGATATCTCGGATGAAGAAAAAAAAAGTGATGCTTTGGTGGTTGATTTCACACAAATATCTTTCCGTTTTAGCATAGCAGCGTCGCATGATGGAGAATTAATTATATAAATATAAATAAAAGATCTATTAGTTGTGTTTGATTAGTGTCAGAAACATGTTAATAAAATAAACAAAGATAAAAAATATAAAATAAATAATTTTAAAATATTTTTTTGTATATTCAAAACAAAATATTCACGAAGACAGACTTCTCTTCTCTTACTTGGCCAAATCAGTCACCACACATATCCCTCAACTCCCATGAAAAGGAGTATGCATTAACGTTAATTACGTTGATATAAAACATGTAAAAAGGAAAAGGAAGAAAAGAGTGCATTTTTATATATATTTTTCGTCAGGACATAATTTTGTTTTTTGTTACAGCTCAAGAAATAGAGTGGGAAAAGAATTACAAGAAATCAAAGTAATAATTCTTTCACAAATCTTTATTTATGGTAAACAAACGTGAATGAAGAATGAATCGAAAACAAAAATGATCCATCACCTCCACATATATAATTAACGAACCCTCATCGGTTGAAGAAACAACAGTGCAATCAATGTTTCAAGAAACCAAGAAGAGAAACAACAAGAGAGAGCCCGGCAATGGCGCCGGAGACGGGCAAGGAGAACCCAGCTCCAGCATCCATCACCGGTGCCGGTGCCGGTGCCATCTCGCTATCCTGGGCAGAAACAGCAGCAGCAAATGTAACAATCACGAGCAGGAGCACCATAGCCATGGAGATGCTAAACTGAGTCATTATTTTGTATGCGTCTCTGTAACTTTTCTTCTGGTTTTAGACGACGAGAAAGCAAAGACGGTATTGATTGTAATTTCTGGGGCTGTGGATACTCAATTTATAGCGAGTCCTGAGCAGGGTGTGGGGTCTAGAAGAGGTGTCTTGTACTCTCAATTTATAGAATTTTTGTTGGTAACGTTAACCTGATAGGTAATCATAGCTGTTGTTTGTGTGTGGAGTGGAAGTAGTCTAAAGTTTCGGCCGGTGGATTGTTGTGTCCCACAAAGCAGCCTGCGACGATGTCGGCACATCCATCAATCAGGGGCTGACATCATAGGAATATATTTTTGGAAAATGTTTTTTTTTTAAATTATTTTTATTTTTTATTTTAAATTAATATTTTTATTTATTTTAAGTTAATATTACATGCGATATTAAAAATATTTTTTAAAAAATAAAAAAAATATTATTTTAATATATTTTTAAACAAAAAATATTTTAAAAAACAGTATTAACATACCAGAAAAATTAATATATCTATTATGGTCAAACAGATCCAAGCTTCAAAGCATACTGGTCAGATTTTTTAATGACAATCTCAAACAGTAACTAACTGTTATGGTCAACCAGATCCAGGCCTAAAAGCTTTTTCAGTTCATACGGGTTAGATTTTTTATGCATGTAGTGGCTATAATATATTGGATAGTTGTTTTAAAACAAAACCCCTAATTTGTTTAGATTTTTCTTTTATGTTTGGTATTGGATTAGTTTTTATTGTGTTTTTAAAAAATATATTTTATAATCTTTTTAACTAGAATCTCAAGAATTTCTTTTAATATGATTTATGCAAGATTATAATATGTATTAAACAATCAAATATTTTTAAATTTATGATTAGAATAAAACGTGAATTATACCACTATATATATAAATATAAATATAGAATTTTAGTTGGTTAATTGAATATGTGATATCATTTTAATTGATGATGGCGAATATTTGTTTTTTTGTTTTGTTTTTTCGAGGAAGGTGGGTCTTAATTCTATTTTCTTTAAGTAAAGTGAGATCAGTTTTTGTTTTTTCGAGGAAGGTGGGTTTTAATTCTATTTTCTTTAAGTAAAGTGAGATCGGTTTTCGTGTTCTTTATGTCATTCTAGTCTTCTATTGATTTTACAATCAAAAGCATTCTCCATGGATTATATTGATATAAAAAAAAGGTTATCTCAGCTTATTCAATATCATTGTTATTCATAATTAGTCATACATCTAATCATAAAATATTTAAGAAAATACTTGTTTATTTGGGAGTGTAGATGAAATTATTTGTTAAAGTATTTTTATTTAAAAATATATCAAAATAATATATTTTCTATTTTTTTAAAAAAAAAATTGACATCAGTATATGAAAATAATCTAAAAATACTAAAAAAATATTAATTTAAAACTAAAATAAAAATTAAAAAAAAATATTTTTTTAAAAGCATTTTTAAAACGCATCGATAAATAGTTAATTCTTCAAAGTTATAAACGTTCAATTCAAAACAATCCATCTTCTCATCCCATTGCTGGTTTGAGAATGTGATTGCGGTTGTTTTTGAAAATATTTTTCATTTAAAAATACATTCAAACTATGTTTTTTTTATTTTTAAAATTATTTTTGACATCAGCACATTAAAATAATCTAAAAACATCAAATTTTGTTAATTTTAAACTTAAAATAAAAAATAAAAAAAATCATTTTTTTTCAAAAATATTTTTAAAAATCATTCCAAAACACCTCCTAGTAAGAAGGAAAATCATGCGTGGGTATTTGAAGACCCTCGATCATTGAGAGGTGGCCCGATGGTGAAATTCGAGATCTCCACCTAACAAGGTCTGAAATTTGACATTTCTCAAAAAACAATTTTCCTCATCACAAGTGCTTCTCCAGGGATGTAAAGTATAGTAAATGCTAGTTTATTTGTCCATACTATATTATAGGCTGAATTATAGTTTTAAAAAATATAAAAAATATAAAAATATAGTTTTAAAAGTGTAAAGATGTTATAAATCCGGGCAAAATGATAGATTATTATTCATGAAAAAAATATAAAAAAATACCCCTAAACAAAGCTTTTTTTTTTTGTCTTTTGTAAGATTAAAAACGTATTTTTCATGGTACATTAATAATGAAAACACTAGTCACTCCTTTGATCCCGGACGCAAAGATAAGTCAATTTTTTTTTACTCTAAAGTAGCATACACCCAATGCCCATCTCTCCAGACAATTTTTAATGATTAATAGGTCGACGGAAAAAATCATAAAAATTCTTCATCAAGAGATAAAACAAGTAGCAATTCACAATAAACTATATTAATGGCTACACTAAAACTTGAATAGAGTCAATTGTATTTTAAAAATATTTTTGAAAAAAAATTATTTGTAATTTTATATTAAATTTAAAAATGATGATTTTAGATCATTAATTTTTATATATTGATATTAAAAATATTTTTTAAAAAAATATATATATTATTTTAATATATTTCTGAATAAAATATATTTTCAAAAGTAATTCACCACATTTCCAAACAGGTAACCTATCATACTTCTAAACAGACACTTACAAAATGGATGTAGCCTCCAATCTCTTAAATAATTATTGCCTAATTAACAAATCTATTCGATACTTAAGAGTTGTAAATTGGATTGGCTCCTTAAGCATTAAGTCATACAAATTCCACTTTACCAAAAAAAAAAGTCATACAAATTCCATTGATTTATTCATCTCCAAATTAATCTTAACAAAAATAATAAATCTAGTTTATAAAAATAGCAGATAGCGTATTGCTTTATTTATTTTATGATGTTCAACCACAACAATTACATCATTACTACAATCACATTTCTAAAATAAAAAGAACAAGAACCGTGTCAAATGAATACAAAAATAAAATCAAACCCATCAACCGCAAATATCCCTTCCACCACACACGCATGCATGAAGTGGCAATTCCCAAGAGTCCTTACATAATAAGAGCAAGAAGAGAGAATATCATAGAAGTAGAGATCACAGCCACCGAGAGTGGCGGCTCAAGCCCGGCTCCGGCGTCCATTGCTGGTGTTGGAGCAATGTCCTGTGCCATCACTCCACAATTACACAACCACGCCACAACAACCACGACCACCACAATACGAGAAGATGAACCACCAAATTGTGCCATTATCTTTGATCACCAGAATTTAGAGGGAGGAGAATTTAGAAGGGGGTTAATTGATTAAGCAATTGTAGCGAGGCAAAGAGCATGAATGATGAACCTATAGAGTTTATAAGGGTCCTTATATAGTTCATGTCACACGGTCTTATAGTTTTTTTTTAAAAAAAAAAATAAGTATTCAGATCAACTTATGTATACCTCGACTAATATCACAGATCCTGGAGTTAGTGACCATATAAATTTCCAATGACTATCATATTAGTAATTACATGACTCGAACCTAAAACTACAAATAGAGCAAACACCTGAATTTCAAGTTTGTATCATTAACCACCTAGTAAATAGTTTGATCTTGCAATTTTTATTCATATATATATATATATATATATATAGTATGTGAAATGTTGTGATCAAATCAATTATGGCTTTTTAGTTACGGCTTGTGGGAGCCATTAAGGTGCAAAATATTTCCTTCTCTTGAGAGGTAAGAATTACTAGCCAAGTGATCATGGTTCCAGTGTTTCACGTCTTTCCTCGAAGTCTCTGAACAGGTGGGAACTCCCTATTGCCAGCTAAATAGCCGTGGCGTGGCCGCAGCATTTGGAGAGGTGGTCAACCACCAAACATATCTCAGGACCAATCACGTTGTAGAAAATGTATTGGGAGAGTTCGATGATACCATGTTTTGTAATCCATGATGGTATGTGTTAGTAAATTCTTGAGTCTAGACAGGATAATGGAATATTGGAATTTGAGGCTGTGTGATTAAGTTTAATGGATCTCTTTCTAGTTCTAAATAAAAATCACTCGACTAAAGATCAATTTCTCTATTTTCTTTTTAAAAAAATATTTGTGAATATATGGTACATGTGTTGCCGATGATTGATATTGTGGAATGAAGGAGCAATCATTCCTAGAGCAATCATTCCTAGAATATTTCACTTTCATTCATGAAGTTTTTGCCTTTTCTTTTAATTTGGTTCTTCAAATTTTATGTTTTTATATTATTGTTTTTCAAAGTGTTTTTGTTCATAAAAGTATTATAATGATGTTTTTTTTATATATAAATAATTTTTAACATCATCATATCAATATGATATAAAAATACTAATTATTTTTAATTTAAAATAAAATAAAAAATTAAAAATATTTTTAAAACACAGTTTCAAACGAGACTTAAATAGTCAAAGCTTAATTGTACTCAAACTCGATTGTTTCTATAAAGAGAGCTTTAGTAAAAATGTATCCAAAGTAACTTATTAATTTAAACTAACCCCTTAGTAAGGAGAGCTCCCATCCAATGAAAATATAATTTTAAATTATCGTATTAATTATTTTTTTTTAAAAAGACTACGCTCATTTGCATCCCTAATTATAGTCTTTAATGGAAGAAAAAAAATAGTCAAGGCGTTGTTTCTTGGTTTTCTGCTAAATGACTCATGGTATGTTTCCCAGGAAAAACAAGTCTATGAATTCTTGGTGATTTGTGCTTAAAGACCGGGCCAATTTATAGCCAAAATTTTCTTCACCGCAAATGGATTGCAAGGAAACATCAAACTGCGCCTGCCAGCTAACTTGCCAATCCTTACAGCATGCAAAACCAATCCTTGCAAAGCTAACATTGACCGATTTCTTCCTTAAAATAACCTCAGTGTTCTTTATAAATACTCTTTCGCCACCATTTGATACCATTCAGTCCTGCATAAAGTTTTTATTAAGGAAAAAACATCGAGCAATAGAGAATCAGAACCCTTTGTTCATCACCAAAACAGGTCGAGGCAGCTAATACCACTCTTTTGCGTCATGGAAATGAAGAAGATCTCCTGTGCTGTCCTCGTCGTTGCTGCCTCCATGAGTGCAGCCTTGGCAGCTGATGAAGTCTCGGCACCGGCTCCCTCCCCTACCGGCGGGGCATCCGGAACCCTGCCTGTTGTTGGATCCTTGATCGGGGCTTCCCTTGTGTCATTCTTTGCCTATTATTTCCAGTAAGATCATTCAAACTGGAGAAAAAAGGATATATATATATATATATATATATATATATATATATATATATAGGAAAGAAAGTGAATAAACAAGAGTGTCTTTAAAGGAGGGTATGGGGGAAAATGATTGATTTATGTAACAGAGGTGGCTAAAGATTATTCTGTTTTTTTCTATATCTTCTTTTTTGTTCCATTTCTGTATGTGAGTTGTGATTGATGCGTTGCAATAAAGGATTTTCTTTCAATTTGCAAAAAGAATAATCCTTTCATTCATTGGCAAAAGGAACAAAACAACAGCCCTGATCCATATGGGTGCAATAAAGAACACATTTTAAAGGAAAATATTTTGTTCAAAGGCCCGTTGAATTATCAAAATTCAAAGGTCCATCAACATACATGGACGTGCAGATCACTCGTCTATCTTGACTGCTTAAAAGATGAGGTGTTCTTCAGCTCAAATACTACACACAAAGGCAACCTGCGTTGGAGCATCTGCATAAATTTAGAATTGGCCTTTTGATGCCTTCTGACCCACCTGACAGCATGGCTCTACAAAATTTGCAAGACGATGTTTTTTGTTTTCTTCACAAGAGTTTATTTCCATAAAATCCAGCAACAAATGAACAAACAGAAATTATGTTTCAAGTTATGCTCTTCAATTCCACCCTGGAAAAACACATTATATGTCAAGCACAATTAACTGGATACCTTTTCTTCCCAACAATGAATAAATTAGCTGGAATCACCTCAAGTATCAAGTCCCTCCATTAATTTTTTTTTTGAGACATGAGGCTTTTTGTCAACCAGATTGCTGTTTCTCTGGATGAGACTATTTCTTCTCCAAATGGCTTTAGCACACCAGCAAGTTCATCAATTTTGTCTTGTTTAAGTAGCCGTGCACATAGTTCTAGCAAAGACTCTAAGGCATCAGCTCTTTGTTGACTTGGATTCTCCCACTCTTTCTTGGTTTCCTCTCCGGTCAGTGCAGCAAGTGTCCTCAGCAACTGTGCATTACTCATCGCATGAATATCATCTTTCTCCGTCTCCGTGGAGCCATTGTTGTTTTCTGGTTTTCCTCGAATTTCATTTTTACATGGAAGCATATCATTACTTTCAGATGACAAGTTGTCTATATGAGCACTTTCTATGTATACATCCGAACTTTCTGGTTTCTGTGAGCAGCATTGCGCCTCTGCATAAGGTTCGTTTACTGCTGATGGTGGGCTTATATCATCAGATGAAGCATCGTGATTAGCACAACTTAGGCCAGGAGTTTCTAATTTCCTGGTTTTATCTATTGTATCACCCTGCCCCTCCGTTTGAACTTCTTCAGGAACCTGTCGACTGCAAAATGCAGCTTGATCCTTTGTGGTCACTATTTCGGCACCAACCTCTTGCAAATTTTGAAATTGCACAGCACTGGGTTCTTCTTTATGCTGAGGATTTAGAATGCTCTCAGAGGTAGACTCGATTTCGGTGCCATCCTTTTGGGGTGGACTGCTACAATCTGCTTGCTTCTCTCCATTGCAAACACTTGTTTCAGAATCTGTGGAGCTGTCTTTTGGACCATCAGATACTTCCACTGAACAGCTAGTAGGATTGACTGTCTTATTTCCAAGGCTATCTTCAGTGCTAGACATTGATGTTGGCTTGTCATTCTGATTTGAATTGCTTCGATGCGCTTCCATGTTTATCTCAAATGGATGTTCATATTCTTGCCTCTTTGATGCACCAGCTTCTTTGTCCCTGTTGTCTTCGCTAGCACAAAGTTTACCAGGCAATGATTTTCTTCTTGTTTTCTCCTTTGAGTTGCTTATGGAATGCAATGGAAGGAAAGTTGAAGATGCATTGCGACACCGAAGGAGTTGTGGATGCAAATGTGGATGCCTCAATAATTCCGCTGCCTATTATGTTAAAGCGTACAAGTATAAGAATAGATGGTGGTGGTAAAAATAATAATATACAAACTTATATCAAACTCACCGTTGGTCTGTGTTCTGGGTTCTTCCTCAACATGCACTTAATAATTTGTTTCCTGTAGCATGGAACCCATATCATATATTTGGACCAAGAGAACTCATCTCATACATTCAGACCACTAAACTTACAGTGATACGTGAATTTACACAAGGAAAAAAAAAACTGCATGCCTATTGTTATGGGTGTTGATAGTAGATAAATGGAATTGTAATATATTTGGGAAAGACAGCCCTTACAGCGAGGACGAATACACAATTGGAAGAGGAGAGATGGTGGATCTGTTTATTTTGTTGATGAGTCCAGCCATATCCTGTTCAAGTAAATATTTATATATCTTACTTTGAAGTTCATATTGATATAAACTGTAGGTGCTTTACTGGTAATCAAATTATAGTGATACTGCATTCTCACACACATGCACATTATACATTAGCCCAGGCTTGTACTTACAGGAGCTCTAAATGCTGGTTGATGTGCTGCCATTTCAAACATACAGCATCCTGGAACAGTAGATAGACGTTATTGCCAGTGAAGAAGTAAATTTGATAAATTCAAAACCATGCTGTCAGATTTCTTACCAAGGGACCATATGTCAGATTTGTAGCCATAAGGTATATCTGCTAGGAGCTCAGGGCACATGTAATTAGGAGTGCCAACTACCTATTCAACATGTGAACGCATAGAAAACAGAAAGATAAATAGAGCCACTTTAAATAAGCAGTTCAAACATCTGCTCTTAGGATTTTGAATCTGAACATACTGAGACACTAACTGGTACCACAAACTTCTAAACTGCAGGCGTTAAATACATTAAGATTTTGAGAGGAAAAGTTGCAGCAGTTCAAAATCAGGGGCATAATTTAAATTAACACGTTAAACAAAGTAAACCTGTAATATACTGGAATGCATTCAAGTCCATACCGAAGATGCAAGGTCCTCTGTGTTGAGCAGCTTCGCAAGTCCAAAGTCACCTGTTAAGGTCACAAATAATACACTAAGAATAAACCAGGATATAAAATCCAAACCCAATGAAAAAGAAAATCCTTCTGGCTAGTATTTCTTTTGGCTCACATACCTAAGCGGATATCATTATCCTTTGTAAGGAAAATGTTGGAACACTGGAATCAAGTCATCAGTGAGTTTATGTCAGCAACAGAACTATGTGTAAACTTTCCTTCATCTCTTGAGTGAGGTTAAGCATACCTTTAGATCTCTGTGAAGGACACGGTTAGAATGCAGGTAGTCCACAGCTAGCAACAACTGAGCCAGCCATTTGCAAAGTTTCTGGGAAACAAAACAGAAGAACAATGTTCATAAGGTGTAGGTAGTGATTGATAAACTTGAAGCATATGAAAACCTAAATGATTACCTCCTCTGGAAAAAATATTCCCCTGGATTTCTTTAAAATCGCAGCCCTAGTTGGAGGAAAAGAAAAGGAAAGAGGTTTTCATTTAGCCACACATGAATTATTCTAACAATGTAATTAATTTTTAGCCTTGCTCTTATATTATCTTCTGATGTGAATGTTTTACTGGTCAACTTTCTGGATCAAGATCTCATATCTTAGAAGTGTCTGATCATAAATATATTTACATCACATCTCTTATCCAATCTACAATAGTGATACATGCTTGCACATAAACTTACATGTCTCCTCCTTCACAGTAGCCTGTTACTATGCATACACAGTTTCCCTGCATAACATAGAGAAAACATTAACATTTTTTTTAGGTGGGAGGAAAAAAAAAGAAAGAGAGAGAGAGAGAGAGAGAGAGAGAACCCATTGAAGAGTCAATGTTAATCTCAAAGATAATAATTTCCATGAAATTGTACAGGATAACATTAAGAAATGAAGTGTTTACCTTGTCTACCCAAGAATCCTTGTACTCCACAATGTAAGGGTTGTTTAGTTTCGCAATCAAGTCCATCTGCAGTACATATGAACCATGATTTTGGTATTTATACATTGATTAAAAAATGAAAAGCTGTGATTATATCATCATCATTGAACTAATGAAAAATTCCAAGGTGAAAAGGTATTTTACAATTTGATTAGCATTTCCAAAACAGCAACTAGTGCAAAGAAAAGGTGGCAACATTAAAAATTTGTTCACATCTAATTCTAACATGTCATGATTCAGTTGATTAAAGTAGATATTATGACAAATGAGATCAGAACAATATAAATATCCGAGTTAGTTTTCTAGGCTACTGATGGTAAATGAATCATATGACAGATTGGCAGCAAAATTCTTAAGCAATAACATGAAAATATCTAAAAGTTATTTACTTATAGCATTAAAAAAAAACAGTTCCTATTTCCCTCGTGAAAAAAAAATAATATAAAAAAGTGAAGGTGACCTCCTGATGAGCTGTGCGCTTAAACTTCTCAGTCTGCTTGGCCAACCGAATCTTCTTCAACACATACCTACCAAAAAGCAAAAACAGAACCTCAAAAACCAGCTATTAGACTAAAGACATTGACTGCTCTAGCAGACAAATGATCGTGCCGGCACAACCACTACCTACCCCTGTGAAGCCAAACTTACAATTTCGATCAAAAAATTTGTGTTTAGAATTGAAATCAAATTAACGTAATCAATAATAATAATAAAAAAAAAGTGTTCATGTCCTTCGATCATTCAGTAACAAGAACCAATTTTTTGGATACTAGTACACCAATGAAAATTCGATTGAATTAATCAAGCGGTTTGCTCTAGTTATATGCAAAAGATCCATAGAATTAAAGAAAAGAAACAAAATTTACAAGTAAAATTAACTTCTTACTTTTTTTTCTCAGTTTTATGAAGAACAAGAAAAGCAGTACCAAAAGCTCCTCTTCCAATCTGCTCTATAACTTCATAATCTTCCATCTTTGACTTCACTTCACAAGCATCTGCCTCCATGAGACCCTACAGCAAAAAGCCACGCGGCACAAATGAGTCATAGCTGAATTGGAAGCAAATTTTACAAATTCTAACACAGAAATCTTGGGGGTTTGTAGCTGAGTTCTGTGTTAAGACTTTTACCTCTCAAAAGAAGAAGAAAGATGCAAACTTTGAAGGGAAAAAAGCCAATACGAGCAGCTAGTGCCAGTACAGACAGTATCAATTAGTCTCTAGAAGAGTGAAATCGATGCTAAAAAGATGGGAATGGAGACTATTGAAGCAACCATACACAGTGAGTTATATGGGCCTTATAGGTAAAAGAGACAATAGAGTTGAGTAAAGCTGCATTCCACAATTATGATTAGAAATAAAGAGTGGAAAGAAAGGAGGGCGAGTCAATTAAAGTAACAAAGCACTAAGCAAAACTTAATTAAAGACTTAATAGACTTTAATGACTTGCCAAAAGCAGAGGAGGAAGGGGTTGGAGAGGTGGGGTGAAGGGACAGAGCGTAAATGTGTTCTTATATGGTAGTTGTTTATCAATCTACCAAACAGAAAATGAAAAAAAAGAATAACAACAAGGGCATCATCAATGACAAGTATGGTAGACCAGAGAAAAAGGCGAAGGCTTTGCTTTCTTTTACAGGCTCATGAAAGATCACTTATGCCACAGGGGAATGTTCCTAGCATGCAGTTGTGAAGTCGCAATCCTTACAGCTCGATTTTAGATCAAAAGATATCTTATTTTATAGTCTGAAGATGGTTTTGGAGATGAGATTTGCGCACCTGCTAGAAATTTACATCATGTCTGTGCTGTTATTCATGTAGTTTTTTTTAAAGGCTGAAGTTTTCTCAAATACAAAAAAAAAAAAAAGTTTTTGTCTTTAAGGGTACATGATGAGTGTCTTAAAATTTTGTTTTTGAAACCAGTAAATTACTTTATCATAAGCATCTGGGGGTATAATCATGGGGTTTGGAGATGCTTTTGCTGGGCCCAAAGGGAGAGGCTGATTAGGGAGTAGGCTCGGACATATTTAAAGAGGCCAGGTCTGCGACCAGCTCTTCAGTGATTGAGTAGCTGGGTCGGTGGACCAGAGGGTGTGCTGTAATATACGTGTGAAGTTTTGACAAGGTATTTTGTTGCTTTTAGTTTAGGAAAACAATGTCCCCCAAAACTTAATATCCGATGGGAAAATGACATCACCTTGTGCGTCAAACATTTAGGTTATGATGTCAATATAGCGTGAATGGTGATCTATTCTTTTTGTTGCTCAATACCAAAAGGGAAATGTTTTTTTGTCAATTTCTTCCTCGTGCAAGGAATCAGCTAAGATATGGCCTCCCGTCAGCGAAACGACATCTAAAAAAGTGTTTATAACTGTGTTTTTAAATAAATTTGAATTTTTTATTTTTATTTTAAATTAAAAAAATGATATTTTTAAATATTTTTATATGCCGATATCAAAAATAATTTTTTTAAAAAAAAAAATATTTTAATATATTTTTAATAAAAAAAAACTTTTAAAAAAACTTCAATAATAACACTCTCTTACAGCATATGTGTGGGATGGGAAACTGAAATTGGGCCCTTCTACTTGAGCAGCGGCAAAGGGTGGCAAATGTCTGCTTTGCTTGTTACTTATTCCTCCAAGCAAGTAAAATTCTACGGGAGGGCCATTTGGTCCATAAAAATCTAGCTAGATAAAGCCTTTCTTTTTCTTTTTTCTTTTTTCTTTTTCAAGCTTGACACTTTTCCTAGCAGTAGCACCTACGCTATACATTGTTCGATAATCAGACCATCGCAGGAAAAGAAGATATTGCCGAATATTCAACGATTGTTTGATATGAAATCCAGATGAATTGCTTTGCATACAATATTGCCTTGAAAAGCTGGAACCAATATTCTTTTTAGGGCCATCTTCGGCGCCACTCCAAAATCCTAAGGGACCGGAAGCGCATCTCAAGGTCTCTTCTAAAGAGCCATCGCTCAAGGACCAAGACCTCAGGTGACTTTAGATTTCTTCAAAAACACTGTAGACAGGAGCAAGGCCGAGGTCGTGCAGTTTACACCTTGCATTATCAAAAGCCAGCCATCATCAAACGGTTTAATTTCTTACATGGCTTAATGCAAGTTGAAGAGTCATGAGATGATTCATGCAACCCGGAGCAGAATCTCGTTCTGTTTCGGCCAAAACGTTTTGTACCAGTATAAAAAAGAGGCCTCAAATGAACACACCCAGAAATCCCTTTCATTAGATAACTAGAAACAAGACATATGCACCTGGGACTCATAGTCAGCAGAATTTGTACAAAAACAAGTTCTAGATTTAGTTAATATTCCAATTAAGTTACTTTTGCTTCGACTTCTTGGAGCCCATACGGCGGCTTTCTATTTTATTCTGTATTGCTTCAAATTCTTCTTCAGTGGGTTCTGAAGATGAATTGCTCGCACCATACTTGGACTCCAGAGACGAGAGAAGGGAATTCACCTGGTTCTTCCTCTTACTTTGGCGCTCAGATATGATTGCAAATAGGTCTGCTTCTGGCTCCTTTTTAGACCTGCAAAAGATAGAAACATAATGGCATCACAAATATGATCATGATAAAATATGAAGAAAAAACCCTGTCCTCGAATACTCACTTCACCCTCCTTTTTAAAGGGTTGGCAGGTGGTTTTGTTTCTGATACTCGTTTTGCCCATTTCTGGTAAGCTTTGGTTCTCTTCACTTCTCCTATAAAAGAAAGATGCGTCACAAAAGCTAACCAGCCATGTGGTCTCTCAGGCTCTCAGCTTCTCATTTCTCAGGTAAGAGTATGGTAAACAGTTCAAAATATTTTAACCTATTGAAATGTCTAGATGGAACATTTACTGATGGCGTATCTTAGAGAGTTTAGAGCCATTTTTACCTGCAGATACTGCCTCGTCCAGAATGTCCATGAATCGGTGTGAATCAAGCTTGGGATCAGAGCAAAGCATTGAACAGAAGAGCCTGAAAATGGGGGGGAAATGTTCCATGTCAAACTATAAAGTCTGGAAAAATGAAGTTCAATTCCTACTAGGAAACCTGGGAGAAAAGCCTGCAACTAAATTACCTGCTCATGTTACCCTTGCACTCCTTGTAGAGTTCAATCAGATCGTTTTTCTCTGAATCAGATCCCCTGTAGTTTGCTTCAAACTCTTCAATATCAGCTTCAGTGACCTGACTTTGAAGTCCAGTGTCAACTCAAGCTATTAAAGCCAAAATAATAGCATATAAAAACAGGAAACAAGCAGGACCAGATACTATGACCTTTTTGTAAAAAGTTCTGAAAAACTCCTTCAAATTCTGAACAACATCCCCTGCAAGATCCTGAACAACAAGAAAAGCAGCAGTGAGGTTCACAACGCTGGATGAAATGAGAACATTTCAATTCCTCAAAAACCTAAATCATTCATTTTTCTTTTCATGGTAATGGAATGAATTAATTTCTGTCCCTTTACACAATAAGAAGAAGAAAGAGATTGAAACCGGCACATCATTGTTCTCTGCAACTGCAAGTTTTTTGCAATGGATAGCAAACTGTCTTTGCCTTCCCAATCAAATACTAGAAGGCATATACAGCAAGTTTTAGTAGCCTAAGAGCATCCTGTAATCCTGGACTCATTAATCCAAATAAAAATAGCTAAAACAGAAGCACTTACAGTATCATCTACACAGCCAGTTTGATCATAGACCGCCCTTTTTTCTTCATCACCAAGAATCGATATCACCTTTTGCAATTGCTGGAATTTCTCCTTAGCTTCCTATTGTAAGACAAAATGACATGTCATAAACAATTAGCACTAAAACAAAGATGCCAATAATAAAAATTACCTCATCGCCAGGATTTTTATCAGGATGGAGTCGCAACGCCAACTTATAATATGCTTTCTTTATATCCTGTTGAGATGCTGTCTTCTCAACACCAAGAACCTATAACAAGTGGGTTGCCATTTTGTTAGCTCACTTCATTACAAATTGCAAAGTAAACTGCATCACAGAGTAAAGCGAGACAAGAAGGGGTCAGAACTCGGACAAGATAAGAAGCAGAAGTATAGAGAGCGCTTAACTGATGAGCTATGCACCAAAGGCAGAACTAGAGCCAAAAGGTGAAAGCAAACAGAAGTGCCAAATAATGCATAATTTTGACATGGAGTCACCTGCTTACCACATGCTAGAACAAGAGGGGCGGGTTCAATCTAACATCTGCGCTGCACCTCGACAAATAAATACTCATTGCAACCTACTTAAACTACTCAAATAATTCTAAGCACAATCAATTATTCTGCTCAAAACATATAAACTTCAACTAAACAAACAATATCTATACAAGAATAACAGCATCGAAAGTGAATTCTCTTTCGCTAATTTGTATGCTAATTGCAAGCCATATACACTTAATTTCCTAAAAGACCATAAATAAATGATTTTAATGGGAAAACTCAGTAAGATTAGCAATGCTTTCTCGTGTTCTTAAACCTATTCCCCAACTAGATTTACATACCGCAGTTCCACAGACTCAGCATTTGCCATAATGCCATTTGAAAGTTATTCGATGAATAGAAAAAACAAGAAACCCTAATTTCCCATTTACAGCATATGAAAACATTCAATAGAATCTGAGCTAAACTGCAATCAAAAACGCGGGAAAAAAACATTTTAAGAAATAACAAAAACCCATTAATCTCATTTCAAATTTAAGCCCGAAACATCATTAAAAGAATGTAAGACAAACAAACAAACAAAATAACACAATGAAACAGAATATAAATGTTCAAACACCTCATAGAGACTCTTCTCGTTTGCAGAGGATTGGTTCATATTCTCTTGGTGTTCCTCTTCTTCTACTTCGGATTCAATATCTTCTTCTTCTTCACAGGAAACACTAGATTTCTTTCCCTTCCTTGCCATTTTTAGCTTTCAATTTTGTATGCAGAGGGGGTTGAGAGGGAGTGATTGGCTTTGTTTCTTCTTAAATTCCCGCCACTTTGATCGATTTCCCGCCGGAATGTGCTGATCTGTTGGCTCCTCTCCTCTGTGATGGTTTTGATGTGTAATGAAAGGTGCATCTCGGCCGTGAAATATATGTGGGGCCCGTTATTTGAACGGTTTCGATAAGTTTCACTGGAGCGGACCTTGCGTGTGCGATCAATTCAAGGAGAGGCTGTGTTTGGTTACTGTTTAAAAGTTAAAAAAATAAGGTCTGTTTGCCAAATATCGTGGTCTCTTTCCACCTCAAAAGGCTATCTTGTTTCATGCCTCTATAATTATATTGATATCATCATCATTTCTAGATGACACGTGTACTCTAAACCCCCCACAATGTAATATGTGAGTGGTGATTTTATAAATTCTAAAATTACAATTATATAACTCTTTAATAGCCTCGAAAGAACTTAAACTCATGATTATTAAAGAGCAAACTCAAAGTATAACTAGTTGAGCTACCCCTCACGTTTCAGTAGGATTATTTTTTTTTGCACAAATGTGCATGATCAGACAATGGAAACGAAATATGAAGGCAATTAGTGAAAAAAGAAAATCAAAACAAAGGGATAAAATAATAATAATCAAAGTAAGATGGAAACAAATCTTGCACTAGCATCATTTTCATTGATTTTTTATTTTATTTTAATTTGCAAGCCAACAAAGCTGTTCATCCTCCCATCTAAAAAGTCAGCGTTGTCCATAATTTAATGGTCAAAGTTATTGTCAAATTCACAACTCGGTCGTAGCCCACATTATATTTTTATTAAATTATCTTACTTCCGAGATGTTTAATTACTGTCAAAGTACATCTACCACTTTTATTTTCTAATTGATATATTACTAATATAAAAGATCTATATTTATTTTCTAATTTCGAGTATAAAAATAAAATGAATACTTTAATTTTTTTAAAACACAAATAAACAACATCTCGCCTAAAAAAAAGACAAATAACCAAGGATAAAACTAAAAATATGATTTAGTTTTTTTATTGTCATTACATATATTTTGTAATATATACCGTGAAAACTCTTGAAGAAACTCAAAATAAAATAAAACTTGATAAAACATTTGACCCTACATACAGTAATTATACCTTGATTTATAAAATTAAAACGATCTTCTCCTGTCAAACATCTATTATGCTACAATAACTCTTATTTACTTATATTTAAAACATTTATTTGTTCTAATAAAATTTAAATGTAATGCAAATACACAAGAAGTTCATTTCTGACTGTATTAATTTTTAATTTAATAATATTAGCATTGTAGTGTTACAAATTATTTCATTTTAAGGATTTAATTTTTATTACATGCGAGGAAAACATTAAAGTTATTGACAAGTATAAGAATTTCATGTTCCCATTTTACTAAAGTAAAGTTTTTTCAGCATTGGTGGAATTTGTTAAAAGGTATAAATCATTTTATTTACAGTCATAAAGACGGCATAACTTAAGTTAATTAATAACCAAGGATCCCTCGCGTGTGTAACTGATATCCAGTATAATAATTTGTTTAATTTCGATGTAATTAGATTATTCATTGATTTTAATGGGATGTGAATTAAATGGAAATTAATAATATTATACATGTACTAGTAAATAAATCGTATTTTTTCTATGAAAATAACATAATTATAAATTTTGTTAATTATTGTTCCTGTAACAATATTGTAGTGGTGACAAAAAAAATATTATTTTTTAAATAAATTATATTTATTTTTCTATTTTCATTTGATATTTTTATTATTTTACACCTAATCTACTTACCGTTATTTTTATCCTCGTTTTTTTTGTAATTTTTTTTTGTTTCCCCTTATTTTATATAATTTACTACTACTACTACTACTACTATTATTATTTACATTTTAAACATTTATTACTCTACACCTGGTCTATTTATTATTCTCCCCTATATTTTATTGTAATTTGTTTGTTTTTACTTTTTTCTTAGACTTTCTTTTTGAAAAATTATCATACAAATACTAAAAAAATAATATTTTATTTTATATTTTTTTTGTTATGTTAAAAATTTGTCGAGATCTTATACATATTTTTATTAACATGTGTGATTACACACACACACACACACACCAGTATCTATAATTTAAAACTCTTAAAAAAATCAAATAAATAAGAATACCTAAAAAATAGATCTCATATTCTAATGCTGATATTTTGTATTATGAAATCAAAATCTCCTCTATCACTATAATTACTATTATAATATAATATTTGTGAATTACTTTTATTTAAGAGGGCTTTTCGTTCAAATAAAATCTTCATATGTAATTAAGTCGCTTTTAATTTTGGCGTGTAGATTTTCTCTTTAGGTAAACCACTCTATTTAATAACTACCAATAAAATCATTTTAAGACAATAATTGTTAATAAAACTTAAAAACCATTGAATCAAAACGAACAAAGATGATTAAAGTGTCAAACTCCTCACTTAAATTTTGAAATCATCATTATTAGTAAATGCTTGATAGATTTAAATGGAAAAGAAAAAAAAAATCTACGAGATGAAATTACAGTATGAGACAAAGCCGATTCAAATTTACCACCCCTATCCACGATCACACAGCATGACAGCAAAGTGATGGCTAGAGAAGTAAATAAAAGATCTTCGGAGGGTAAATAATCAAAATAAGACAGACTGTGAAAGGAGTTTGTTGGCCGGGGGGGAAAAGTGATATAAAAAATAAAATAAAACAGTGAGATATAAGCACGTTCCAAGATAAATTATTGGGTTTGAGCCATCTACTATCGAAGCTGTCCTAGTTTAGTCCCTATACTATGTTATGTTTTAATATTATCCCTATATTTAATAATTTCTTTCTACTAATGTGATCCCTGTTTAAAAAGATGTTAAATCATAATATTCTATGTTCAAACATAGCTTCGAGTACAAGTTGACTTATTTCAATAGCTTGGTGCCATATTAAACCATGCTTGGCATTATCGTCTAACAACGTTTTTAAAATTTATCGATTTTTTAGAGCTTCTAATTAATAATTTTTTGAGTTTTTTTTATATATAGATATTAAATACAAATTATTATTTTTTAATAAATATTTAATACATTTACAATTAAAAAAAACTCCTTAAAAATCAATAAAATTCATTGCACTTTCAACGCTCTTAATATTATAATAATCTCATGATTCTAGAAATAAAGAGCGATAAAGACGGTACTTGAAAAAAAGGATCAAAATAAGACAAGAAAGAAAGTAATAGGACCAAATAAAAACCCTCAACCCTAAATAAATACGTGGATATATACAGAAAAACCAGTATTGGAAAATCTGAAATACCAAAAATATTAAAAACAAACACCCACCAAAAAATAACCAAATCTCTCTCCCATCTCTCTCCCTCTTTCTGTGGTATCGATTTCTTCGATAATAACCTACGATTGATTCTATCTCTTTGATTAAGGTAAGGTTGTCTCTGTTTTATTTTTCTTCTTCTTCTAGATATATTAATTTAATTGAGATTTTTTTTCTAATTGGATTTTGATTATTGTTTCTTGCTTTTAGCGAGATAGAAACCACCTGGTTCGATTTTGCTTGTCAGGATCGGCCAGAACTATTAATCAGGTTAGTGGGTTTCTTTTTTAAACTTTTTTTTGGTTTTTTTATTTGTGTTTTAATTGAAATTGATGAGAAGGTAAATGAAATGGAATTCTGACTAATGAATTTAAATGAAAACTTTGCATATCATGGCTTCTGGATGCTGAATTCTGTGTATTATTGGAGAAACTGAGTGTTTTGTGTTTATCTATGCATGTTCGAAGTGAATTTTTCAATGATTTATTGACTTTTTAGCGTTTTGGAGTAAAATTGAAGGTGGAAATTTATGCTTTAATTGTCAGCTATGTGTTTTTGGCTATCTTCACAGATATTGATCGGTTTAGATGCTGTTTTGGGCATCTGGAATGTCATTTTATAAGGTGAAAACGATTGTTTCTGTTTCAATTGTGAAGAGTAACAATTCTTCAAAGTGATAGATAGGTGACATTTTAGGTAATTAGGAGTTACGCAGAAGCTGGGAAGGTTTTGTTTTACCTATGGATGTTTGTTTTTGTAATGACTCTCTCTCTCTCTGCGAAGTGGAAGGCGCTTGGTTTGAGTAAAAAAATCAGCAGATAGTGTGGCTCTTGACCGGGAGCTTTAGGACAGGGAGGGTGTGTGTTGCATGAAAAGGTCCCTCATCTATTGTTCTTGCATAGGAAGGCATGACTTTCTAGTTGTTTAATCTCGCTTAACTGCTCATGCATATGAATCTCTTCTGCCGTCATCTGTCTCCTTTGCTTTCCTCTTTATGGAAGGAAGAGGTGTGGGCATGTGACACTTTCAGGAAGAGAAGTTAGGGTGTAGACCCTTTTGTCCTGTCTGTGTGGAAACTTCAGTTACCTGTGAACTAGGGTGCCCTTGACGGTGTAGGAAAAAAAATTAGTTCTCATTTTGCATAACCATGTTTCTCCTTTTTCTCCTTTCCTTTTTCCTATTTGCTATTAGGCAGTTGAACATCCTATTTGTATGCTTGAACCAAAGGATGCATGCGCTCAGTGTGTATGTAAAGGATTGAGCTTATGTCCCATGAAAATTAGCATCTGTCTGGCAGTGAATGGGCTGTGGTGTTTGCTCGTGTGCTCTGGCTGTATATCATGAAGTGATTTCCTTGCAGGACTTTTGAGAAGATGGAGTCTCATGATGAGACTGGATGCCAAGCTCCAGAGGGCCCTATCCTCTGCATTAACAACTGCGGCTTTCTTTGGAAGTGCTGCTACCATGAACATGTGCTCCAAGTGCCACAAGGATATCATCCTGAACCAGCAACAAGCCCAACTGGCAGCATCATCCTTTGAAAGCATTGTGAATGGAAACTCCAGCAGGAATGGAAAAGAACCTGTAGTTGCTGGTGCTGTTGATGTACAAGCTGCACCTGTAGAGGTGAAAATCATCTCCACAGAACCATCCAGTGCTTCAAGCAAGCCTTCTGAAATGAAGGCAAAAGAGGGACCCAGTAGGTGTACCACTTGCCGGAAGCGTGTTGGTTTAACAGGGTTTGGTTGTAGATGTGGAAGCCTGTTCTGTGCAATTCATCGTTACTCTGACAAGCATGACTGTCCCTTTGATTATCAGACTGCTGCTCGTGATGCTATTGCTAAAGCCAATCCAGTTGTCAAGGCAGAGAAGCTTGATAAGATCTAATAGCCATGGACTGAAGTGATTGTTTATGTAATCAAGTATGATTCTTCTCCTTCTATCCATGCTTCTTGGTTTAAGTGATAAAAATGGTTCAGGGCATGATAGGAGGACCATTGTCACAGTCTAAGGAACTTTATATTTCTAGTTGATTGGCGAGGATTCCTTTGTTAGCTCCAATGTGCAAGTCTTTATTTGTGCTGGTTTGTGGACATCATTATGGGTTGCGTGTAATGTTATTTGCTGGTTGGTACGCATTTCTTTCTGGTATTGCATGGAATATTGATCTGCTCCACTGTATATATGTGTACATTTTTCAGTTGCTCATAAATCTTTTTGCAGTTCAATGCTTTTACTCTAGCTATTTGATCTTCAATGGTCTGAAGCAATGTTGAGTAAAACCATTTACTGGCAGCCTGTTTTCGCTTTCTGCATGATCGTTTGCTTTATATTTGGATAAATGATTCCTCGAGCTGTAGAAGTCTTACCATCAAAGGTCTGAAGGGTGTTTCATTTTAGAAACTATTCTATGAAAGATCAAGTGTGTTGATTGACTTTCAGTAGCACGTGATAATTGACAATGGTGTCCATGTTTATTTTGACAACGGTGTCATCTCCTTATGCGTTTGGGCCTTCTCCCTGTTGTGAGGGGCTGGGAGCTTGATTACCATGGGTGGGCTCCTTGCTTTCTCTATCACTTTCAAACTATGTTTTGGTGAGGTCTCCTTTTTCCCATATCGATCCACCGCCGTATCACTTCTATCCCTATACCATTATTTCCAGCTAGCCCTAGTGGTTTTGAAACATCGAACTTGTTTTTTGAGTTTTCTTCCCCTATGTTTTGACTGCTCTTATCGATACTGTTTACAATCTTCTTGGGAGTTCAAGAAGCTGTCTGCAGAACAGCAAAGAATGCACGTGTACAAAATGGGAATCGAGGAATCATCACGTGAGAACTGTGACAGTTGAAGCTGTTAGTAGCAGTTAGATCTAGGTAGCAGATGAACAAATCATGCAATGCATGTACAAGCTACGACTGGGATCGCATAAAGGACATGTAATAACACAGCATTCTCCAAATTCTCTTCTTCTGTTGAGGCCAATACCATCATGTGTACGAGGATTGAATATAAAAAAAGATGATGAAAGAAAAGTAAAAGAACTGTAGAAATAAAAAGCCGCTTTCCATTAGAAGTCGTCACAATCAAGGGTGATATCGAATCTCTAATGAAATTGCAGGATTAGAATTCAAAAAAAGAAGAACTACGTGGATGAAAAAAAAAGTGAAATGTTGATGAATCTACAGGGGAAATCGAATTCAGACTGTTATGTTTTTTTCTTTCTGCGGGGTTAAGTGTGTCAAGAATTTCTACTCTAATATGCTGTAGGGTTCAAAACCCTCCTGTATCCAAATAATGATAATTATTGATTATTGGACAGGGCAAGCAAAACAAAGGAGTGGTGTCCCTACCCCCACCGTCTGATGAAAGCAATGCTGGGCTGTTCTTCCATCTTTCTTCGATGCAATAAGTGAAATTTGATGATCGCAAACTTTCAACACCCCACCACATCATATCATGCCTTGTTTTTTCATCAAATAATAAACAGGAAACCCTCCGATCCTTTGTTGGGACTTGATGGAAGGGGGGGTCTGTCTAGGGAATATTACAACCAAAATACTAAATAGCTCAAACACCCATAAACCTCTCTCTCTCTCTCTCTCTCTCTCTCTCTATATATATATATATATATATATATATAACAGAAGTTTGTATCTTTATGGCCTTGGATGCCTCAGCCTGTCTTTCTCTCACTTTAAAGTTGACCATTGATTATTCTACTGGAGAACATGCACGCAAACTTTTTGAAATAGAAAATTTGAGCTGATAACGTTGTTTATACTTTCAAGTAATCCCCTAAGGTCACTCCTGCTTAAATAATAATAATTATTATCGGACATAGTTCAGAGCATAACTTTTAGTTGTTGAGCAGCTTGTGACTGGTTGACATTCTAACCTACGAGTCTCCTGCCAGACAATGGAATTGCCGATTGAAATATATGCGGGAGAGATAGAAATTGATCTCCGGCAAACTCATGGAGGCACTGAGCTGTGCGCCTGAAAAGGGCTTACTGAATAGCAAAAACTAGTCAGACCGGCAGGCAGCTTGCATGGGAAAAATATTCAATCATTTCTCAGATCATTCTTGATTGCATAACAATGACTTTTGCCAATGATGGTGGGTTGGTACATAGTATTTGTAATCTGCCTTTTATTTTTCCTGGACATCTTTTGGGTAAATAGTTCTTGGAAATTATGAGCTAACATGGCCTCCTTTTTAGTAATTGAATTGAATTAATAATGTACCATAGTTTTTCTCTCTTTTTTTTTCAAAATAATAATGTTCTTTATTTAAAAAAATAAAAAAAAAATCACCCCTTAAATGTTTACCATGATAGTGTTATTTATTAGGCTCTACATACACATTGACTAATTACTTTTATCAATCTATATGATAGATTTTTGAACTTTTTAATTCGCAGGTGAGATTTTCTGTTTTTATGGATATATAAGAAATATTTTTTTAAAAAATATTTCTTATATATGCTAATTATTTTCTTCTTCTTCTTCTTATCAAAGCTGTACCAGTGTTTATAAAAAACAGAATTTTCTTGGGATGCTTTTAGAGCAGGCCTGACAGTGAAAATTTATAGTGGATCTTTCGCCACAGGATGCAATTATGGTGGTCGTCTTCCACCTTTGCACTTTTACAGTTTTAAAAGTCAAAATTTTGGTTGAAAAAGTCAACTTGAAATAAAGGAGGAAGCTGTTTTCAGTTTGTAACCGCTGCGTTTTCACTCTTGCAGTGAAGAAGACTGTACGGAATGTACAATCTCATTGCTGGCAAATGGATTACAGCCAATTGTCACTCAAAACCTTCCTCATGCTCAATTGAGTCAATTCTGGTCTCCACTAAAGCTGTCTCTTTTAATTTTTTCAAAATCCCTCTTTTTTTTTTCTTGAAAAAAATATGCCTTATTCGATGGAGAGAAACGTTCGGTATGATGGATGTGATGGCTAACATATTATTACTATATATAATATATCTTGAGTTTCAAATCAGGATATATATATCTATTATAAAAGCCTGAAATAATCGAGATTTTATTCACTCATTTAGATCTACAAAGTGTACGTTTTTCAATAAATATGGTTTACTCGCATCCAAAAAAAAATAGATATGACAATGATATTTAATCCGATGTAACTTTGTGATTATAATTATGTTATGATTTTCATGATATTTAAACTGAAATCTGATAAAAAAAAATGCATGTATATATTATAAGTAAAGGTAAATTGTAATGATTTATATTACAATTTTAACGTTACATGAATTATCATAAACCCTTATCTAAAAATAAATATTTAGATCTTACTCTCTAATCAATGCTCACACCTTGTTTTTTTGTTGTTAATAACATGTTGTAATGATTTATGTGGCTATAGCTTGTATGTTAATATTGTTTTTGTTTACATATAATTAACTACATTTATTAAACACAATCTATTTTTATTTAAGCATCTCTTTGAAGGAAGAAAAAAATGAATAATGGAATTTTGAATTGATATCTGAAAACTAATGATTTGGATATAATTATTCAAAATCAAAATCTACCTCTAACTAATGAGGTGTATGTTTAGGAGTTTAGTTAAGATTGATTTTAAAAGTACTTTTTGTTTAGAAAAAATTCATTAATATGATATATTTTTTTATTTTTTAAAATTTCATTTCTAACATGAGCACATAAAAATATTCCAAAAACATTAAAAAAATTAATTTAAAATAAAAAATAAAAATACATATATTTTTATTTTTTTTAAAAAAAAATCTTTTAAAACATAGTGACAAAGAAGGTTAAACTCATGATGGCTAGGTTAGTCTTTGCATAATAAAAATAAGTCATTCATAATTTGCTAATATATTCATATTAAATTTATATTTTATATCAGAGATGAAAACATGGAAAACAATATCATTTATAACGATTGTCATTTATTTTATCAGTAGAAAAAAAATATCATTTGCGTCACAAATAAATTGGAAAATAAATATTTCTTAAAAAGGGCTCTCCATTCCATTGACTCTCCGATAAATAATATAAAAAAGGGCTCGATCATCAATCCCATCTCACATCTCATCATATTCGTTACTGGTTAAATGTCAAACGACAAGCTTCTCTTTTCCCTAGCTTTGTCGTTTCAAGACAAATCTGAGGAGAAATTAAAAATAATTTCTTTGCATTTACCAAAAAAAATTCCAAAAATTGTACTATTCATGCATAGGAAGATTCCTGAGGCACTCGCAGGAACAGATTCGAAATATTCTGAGATTTTTTACTCGCAACAATTTCAGAGTACGTTTTCTGCTGGTTAGAAATACGACGAATAAAATGTTTTTGATTTTATTATATATTAAATTAATATAATATTTTTTTGATGATTTTTAGATCATTTTTATATATTGATTTTAAAAATAATTTTTAAAAAATAAAAAATATATTATTTTAATATATTTATAAAAAACAATTTTAAATCATACAGTTAATTAGTAACTAGGACAATAATTAATATCAATCGTCATGTATTCGACTGTATTCGGACAAATGTTTGATGGGATTCACTGCCAGTCAAAGATGGTCCTCGATAGATACTCTATAATTGTAATAAAAATTACAATAATAATAATAATAATAATAATAATAATAAAAGTCCTATCAAATCAGATCAGCACCCTTCATCTGATCAGTGAAAGAAAAACAAAATGTGTACGACATGAGCTCATGAAATCAGCGGTGAAACCGGGTGATCTTTCTGGCATACCCACCAAAATCGATACAAAGCTGTAACCAGACAGTGACCATACACCCTCTTTTGTTTTTCTTACCCCTAGATTTAATATTATATTAGAAATTATTTTTTATTGTAAATTTATTATCAACGCATCAAAACAACACAAAAATACAGCTTTTGATTTTTCTAAAAAAACACTTTTAAAATAAAAAAATATCTTTGTTAATGATTACAAAAAAATACCTCAAGAAAACAGTCTAATCATTCAAACATCTTTTATTTTTTTGCATGTAAAATATAATTTTGTATCAATTTCTATTTTCAAATCTCAAAAGGTCTCCATCAAAATGGTTAGTTTCGGTCCGTTTTGGTCAAAATATTTCATACTTGTTAAAAATTAAAACAAAATAATATTGTTTTTATCTCGGTTTAAATTCTAACCCATTTTGTATTTTTCGATCAGATACTGGCTAAAACGTAACGGTTTTGTTTCGCCCGTTTCGTTTCGTCTAAATAGTATTTTTTAAATAATGAATATTTTTACAATATCAATCATATCTCTTTAATTCAACCGTTAGATTGACATATAGTTTTACGAGGAATCTCTTGACATATTTATATATATTATGTTAAGATTTCAGAGCAATCAGAGAATGTAATGACCTTGTGAGATTGATGATGATATTCTCGTAATATTATACATGTTTATAATTTTGTTCAGAAAAAATCATTTTATTGTGTTTTTTTATATTAAATTGCACGATTCTAAATAATTTTATTTTTGGATATGAACTAATTTTTTTTAATTAATATATTAATTATATATATATATATATAATACAACCCCGAAACGACGTATCGAAATGCTCCGAAACTAAAATATTATGTTCTAATTTAAAAAAAAAAACATAGCAACAACTGAAATGAAATTGATAAACTTGGTATTAACTAATTTATTTCCATTCATATTTAACTATAAATTCCAACTAAATATTAATTTTATTTTGCAAGAAACAATGTCAACTTCGCCCATATTTTTTTAATAGAAACACTAACTGGGAAATTAAAATAATATCAATCCAATCGTTTTCAGGGTATTTTTGAGTTTTGACAAACAACAGTACACAGGATAGTGATAGAGACATAACCCTTGTCTGATGTATATGTGTCATTGAAAAGAGTACCCACGTTGGTACGTGCGAGGTAGACTCTTGTCTCTTCTTCCCAGAATCTTCAGGGACCACTCTCTTTCACTCACGAGGAGAGAAGACTTTCTGATGGCTGGTCCCTTTTTCACCTGTTCTGTTCTGACTTTGGCTCGAGTCACCGTCTTGTTTCTGGTCTTGGTTTGATGATTCACGCCCCAGAAAAACATAGGACAAGGCTACATGGCTCTGGGTTTTACCTCAGCAATGGCTCGATCAGATAATACTTTGTAAGTCTGACGATTTGATGAAGTTTATGGACCATTTTAATTTCTCGTGCAGTTCCTGAGTGTTCTTCATGTTATAGCGATGATGGATTGGATAAGAATCTTTGAAAATTGATGCGTTTTGTCAAAATTGTGAAGCAAAACGTCAACTCCAACTGCAATTATTAATTTGTGATGTCCCATGACCACCCCCATCAACCTATCAACCAACACCATGACCTCATTGTTTAATCATTTACAACTATTTGTAATTGTAGTTAAAATTATTTTTAATATTATTAAGATAATTTAAAAATATCAAAATTTTAAATTAAAATGAAAAATAATAAATTTTTTTTGAAAAGCTCTTCCCAAACACCACATTAGAAATTTAAAATCGCTGTTAAATATAAAAATTATAATCAGGATAGTGTATGCAATGATGTTTTTTTAAATTCATTTTAGAGTGCTTTTGGATTGTTTTAATAGCTAATATTATAAATAAAATTTTAAAAATAAAAATATATATTATTTTGATATATTTTTAACCAAGAAATATTTTGAAAATAAATTTTTATCGCAATTCCAAATAACATTTGCTAATTAATTATCCGGTCAAGAATTCTTGTTAAGTTTTTGCAGCACTGTATTTTTAGAGTGATTGTAGTTTAGAGTGAATGAGAGAGAGAGGGGGGGGGGAGTTCAACCGTCCACCATCTCGTCTCTAGCCACCTGTTGATTGTATGCGCCACACCATGAGGAAGAGAACACGACGGTGTATCCACTGAGATATCGAATGAATATTTTTCAACACCATACAACGCCGCACGTGCTTCCCAAAGAGAGCGTGAGGATGAATATTGTCGGTTGTGTGTGTCACACGCGCCCACAGTAATCAGAGAGAAATAATAAAAAAAATATGATCAATTTCCGTAATACCCCTACAGTCAATTCTTCAATTTTGTCTTATTGGGGGGGGTATATCTGTATTTAGATATTTTATAAAAAAAAGTATGAAATTCTTGTGGCACCTCTCTCAGCCATAACTAATTTTTGTTTTTTTAAGGGATATAATGATTATTTTACTGTGCAAAAAATATAAAAAATCTATAAATCAGTGACCGAACCGGACCAGACCAAAAATGTGCAATTATTGTGGCACCCCTCCAGGTAGCACCTATTTTTTATTTTTTTCGAGGGAGAAAATAATTATTTTATTGTGCAAAATATAAAAAAAATCAGTAAACTGGTGAACCGAACGACCCGACCCAAAAATCAAGCAATACTATTGTAATCTATAATGATTTGTCTCATAATGAATCGTAATTGAATCATGATCTTTTTTAGTATATAGTATAATATGTTAGAATATCAAAAATATATTTAAAAAATAACAAGAAACTATATCTATGGATTAAAATGAAATGGTACAAATACGCAGATGCAGCCATTTCTATACTCGACGATGGGAGGGGTCCAGATGTAGTCACTTCTCTTCGAATAAGGTGTCACTGTGTGGTAGCACTGTAGCAGTAGCAGGGGGTGCAGATCCTGTCGTCTGCGTATTTTCACCACAATGATAAAAGACTGTTTGCTTTTTCCTCCGCTTGATGTCGTTGAAGCATGATAGAATCCTATTTTAATTCATGTTTTCTTTTCTTTTCTTTTTTTTTTTTAAACAAAAACACATATCTCATCACGGGCTTTTTAAAATAAAATTTATCATAATTTTAATAAAAAAACAAATATATCTTCCTTTTTGAAAGAAGCAGGCCGAGTGCTATTAATTGTCTGCATTTTGAAAATACTTTTAAATAAATTGTTTTTTTTTTTAAATTAAATATTTTTAGTATTTTTAGATCATTTTAATATGTTGATTTTAAAAATATAAAATATTTTAATATAATTTTAAATAAAAAATATTTTAAAAATAATTTTAAACCACACTTCAAACAAATATTAGTCTTTATATTTTATTTTATAGTTTGTAGTTGTGATAATAAATTTAGCCTTGAGGATGATGCCTGCCTATGCCTCTACCATATATGACAAACTACGTTTCATAATAATAATATTCTTTGTTTCCATTAACCAGCAGCTGTAGTAATTCTTTTATTTTATTTTAATTTAATTTATAATAATTAGATGCTTTATTTTCCTCCTCGCCTTAGCATCATCTTGTGTTTTTTTTTTTTAATCCAAACGAACAATGTTAATCTGTTTTAAAGCAAACCCTACAAGGTAACTCCACAAGCCCCTCTATTTAATTTTCTTATAATTCAATACACGATTTATTTCCGTGTTTAAAATCGATTTAATACAAGAAAAATATTAATTATTAAATTAATATTAATTAAAAGGATTAATGTGCTGTTATTAAAAGTAATAATTATTATAATATATTTTTAAAAATCATGATAATGAACATCGAACACAACTAAAATCTAAACCACGTTTTACTCTTACTTTCGCCCCCAAAATATTTTATTTACCTTTTCAAGGGGTGTTTTTTGAAAATATATTTCCGGTTGATTTTTAAAGTATTTTACATTAAAAAAATTAGCTAAATAATATTTTTTTTATAAAAAAAAATATTTTCTACATTAAAATATCAAAATATTTTAAAAATATAAAAAAATACCTACTAATTTTTTTTTATAAAAAAATTAACTAACTTTAATTTAAACCGCAATAACAATAAGAGGCTTTGCGCATCGACACCAGGCAATCCATTTCTTTTAAGTCAAGCTCACTCAGAGTTCTTACTTCACTGATAAATAGAAAAACATTGAAAAAACACAACCAGGATCTATCTCACTTTCTCCTCCAATGGCTACCACATGCACATACACTTTTGCTCTCTGTCTTAGCCTCGCATTCCTTATTCTTGGCTCATCAGCTTCTTCAACTGAAGCTGATATCCTCCTGTCTTTCAAAGACTCCATTCAAGACCCAAAGAACTCTCTTTCAAGCTGGTCTAACAGCTCGAACGCCCATTACTGTAACTGGACTGGAATCACCTGCTCTACTTCACCTTCACTCACTGTAACTTCTCTCAACCTTCAAAGCTTGAATCTTTCTGGTGAAATCTCTTATTCAATCTGTGATTTAACCAATTTGGCTCTTCTCAATCTTGCTGACAATTTTTTTAACCAGCCTATTCCTTTACACCTCTCTCAATGTAGTTCTTTGGAGAGTTTGAATGTCAGTAACAACCTCATCTGGGGTCCTATCCCAGATCAGATTTCTCAGTTTCAGTCTTTGAGAGTCCTTGATTTTAGCAAGAACCATATTGAGGGAAGGATTCCAGAGAGCATTGGCTCATTGGTGAAGTTGCAAGTACTCAACTTGGGAAGCAACCTGCTTTCAGGTAGCGTTCCTGCTGTATTTGTGAATTTCACTGAGCTTGTTGTTCTTGATTTGTCTCAAAATTTGTACTTGATGAGTGGTGTTCCTAGTGATATTGGGAGGCTTGGGAAGCTTGAGCAGCTTTTGTTGCAAAGTTCTGGTTTTTATGGTCAAATTCCTGATTCTTTTGTGGGTTTGCAAAGTTTAACCATTTTGGACCTCTCACAGAACAACCTGAGTGGTGTGATTCCTCAAACGCTAGGGTCTTCTTTTAAGAACTTAGTGTCTTTTGATGTTTCTCAAAACAAGCTTTTAGGGTCATTTCCAAATGATATATGCAGCGCACCAGGCCTTCAAAACCTTGGTCTCCACACTAATTTCTTCAATGGCTCGATACCAGATTCCATTAGTGAATGCTCTAATCTTGAGAGGTTTCAAGTTCAAAACAATGGGTTTTCTGGTGATTTCCCGGGTGGGCTATGGTCACTGAGCAAAATAAAGCTCATTAGAGCTGAGAACAACAGGTTTTCTGGTGCAATACCAGATTCAATGTCAATGGCAGCTCAATTGGAGCAAGTTCAGATAGATAACAACAGCTTCACTGGAAAAATTCCCCAGGGTCTTGGTCTGGTTAAGAGCTTGTATAGATTCTCTGCATCTCTTAATGGTCTCTATGGTGAATTACCTCCGAATTTTTGTGATTCTCCTGTTATGAGCATCATAAACTTATCCCACAATTCTCTTTCTGGTCAAATCCCAGAGATGAAAAAGTGCAGGAAACTGGTCTCCTTGTCTTTGGCAAACAATAGTCTTACTGGGGAAATCCCTCCATCCCTTGCCGATTTGCCAGTGCTGACTTACCTTGATCTTTCTGATAACAACCTCACCGGTTCAATCCCAGAAGGGCTTCAAAATTTGAAGCTTGCTCTCTTCAATGTATCCTTCAACCAACTATCTGGGGAAGTCCCCCCTGCTCTAGTCTCTGGACTCCCTGCTTCATTCTTGGAAGGAAATCCTCGCCTTTGTGGCCCAGGATTGCCCAAACCTTGCTCTGATGATCCGCCAAGACATCGCAATTCTTTTGGTCTTAGTTCATTGGCATGTGCCCTTATATCTATAGCATTTGGTTTGGGAATCTTGCTTGTTGCTGCTGGGTTTTTCGTGTTCAATCGATCCACTAAATGGAAATCTGAGATGGGTAGTTGGCATTCGGTGTTTTTCTATCCTCTCAGAGTCACAGAGCATGATTTAGTTATGGGAATGGATGAGAAAAGTGCTCTAGGAAATGGCGGAGCTTTTGGTAGAGTGTACACTATATGTTTACCAAGTGGTGAACTGGTTGCCGTGAAGAAGCTAGTCAATATCGGGAACCAATCTCCAAAAGCATTGAAGTCTGAGGTCAAGACATTAGCCAAGATCAGACACAAGAACATCACTAAAGTTCTTGGATTTTGCCATTCAGAGGAATCAATCTTTCTAATTTACGAGTATTTACAAAAGGGGAGCTTAGGGGATTTAATCAGCAGACCGGACTTTCAGTTGCAATGGAGTGATAGGTTGAAGATTGCCATTGGGGTTGCTCAAGGATTGGCATACCTTCACAAACACTATGTCTCTCATGTACTTCACAGAAATATTAAGTCGACTAACATCCTTCTGGACGCTGATTTTGAACCAAAGCTCACGGATTTTGCTCTCGACCGAATTGTGGGAGAAGCTGCATTTCAAACAACTGTTGCTTCAGAATCTGCATTCTCTTGCTACAATGCTCCTGGTACACTTCTTCACCCCTAGTTAGTATTTTGTCTTTACAGAGATCAGATTGTTCAAAACTTAGCTTCACAGATCCATATTGTGTGTGTTCTTTGAATTGTTCTCTCATTAGCTGCTCATTGCAGAATGCGGATACACGAAGAAACCAACCGAGCAAATGGATGTTTACAGCTTCGGCGTGGTGCTACTGGAGCTGATAGCAGGCCGACAAGCTGATCGAGCCGAATCAGCTGACTGTGGTGATATCCTGAAGTGGGTTCGGAGGAAAATCAACATCACAAACGGAGCAGTCCAGGTTCTTGACTCCAAGATATCGAACTCTTCCCAGCAAGAGATGCTAGCAGCTCTAGACATTGCCACTCGCTGCACTTCAGTGCTGCCAGAGAAACGACCATCAATGCTTGAAGTCACTAGAACACTTCAGTCTCTAGTCTCGAAAACTCATGTTTCAGACTCATACTTGTCCACTCTCGAGGAGAACTCGGTCCCAGTATAGATATTCGAAACAGAAGATTAGCCCTCTTTGTTTTTCTTTTTCTTCTGGTCTTTGTATGTAAATGAAAACTTGATTTCATATAATCTCGTTTTGACTTTCCTCTTATTAAGAGAACATAAAGAAAAGCGTATCAGTTCGTCTGATATTCTCTGCTCGACCAGACTCCGGGTTTGGGGTTATGGATCTTCTGGTTAGGACAGTGATCCGAGAAGTCTACACATCAAAATGTTCAGGCTATTATTTTGAAAGAAGTCAATGCTAGCTTATAAGAGAATTTTGTCCTTAACATTCGATCCCCTGGCCTTTCAGAGATTAGATAAACAAGAAGCAGGTTAATCCATACTAACAGCTCGATGCTGATCGGAAAAATCTCAACTTGTTCCCATCACCAGACATGATATTATTAGTTGTTATGAAGGTATTATAGGTTCACAGCAGAATCAGGAGTGGAAATTCGAGGAATTTTACCCAAGCATGAAGAATATGTTCAGGACTCCGTTTACACAGTGGGGATCATCTTTCTTCATCGCTAAAGCCCATCCCATTTCTTTATATGTTCAGGACTTTTTTGGTGGGAATCACAAGTATTAATCAGTAACCCTAATTGCTCAGTTAATGGGAAAATAGTTAACTAGTGGAGGGATTACGGCTAACAAAGACTAGTTCATTTTATTTTATTTTTTAAAAGAGTTGCACTATTCCTACCAACATAACCGCTAAGAATAAAATAAGGAAAAAAAACCCTTAAAGGTTGTGCACAGCCTTTGAAATTCTCGCAGGGCAACAAAAAATTAACATACAAAATTTATAAATTAAATTAAATAAAAAACAATTAAAATAGAAAAAAATAAACTTGACAAAATGAATAACTTTTAAGTCTAATTAATCTGATGTGCTTCCCCCACCTCATCTAGTTAATACACATCTATTTACTATAGAATCAAACTTGTAGAATTTCTTGGAAAAACTTGAGTTGAATCCAATAATCAAATAAAATGTTGTTTTACTTTACGTGACCATATATTCTTTTGGCTTGAACTTATTTATCTAGTCCAAGAATATACGTGTTAGGCTTTCCGAGTGCTTCCATATATTTAACCATTCATCTAAGAAAAAAGAAAAAAGAAAACTAAAAAAAGAGGACGTAATTATCTGTCTATATTCAACCATTCAATTTTATTTAACTCAAGAATAAGGTTTATCTTGAAAAAAAACTTAATAAAAAAAATAAAAAAGACTGAAGAGAGCACAAATCAAATACAAATAAAAAGGACAAAAATAAAGAACACAAAAGGCTATAAGAAAAGGCAAAGTTTAATCTCTAGTTAAATAAATATTGAAGGATAAAACAAAAAAAATAGTTTTATGAGATAATAAATAAAACAAATAAATCTCAAGCAAACCCTTTAAATGTGGGTTAATTTTCAAAACTTGCAATTCTTGAAATCCTAGACATGAAATTAATGAAAAAGCTAGAATCCAAACAATTTAAAGTTGAAGAATGAAATTGAGTTAAGAAAAAAAACAAAGAATAAGGGTGGCATCTAATAGGAAAAAGAATAATGGAGGGTGAAATCACATAAACGAATTTGCTCTAAAATTTATTTCAAATTATATAAATAGAATGAAAACCAAATTTAATGGATCTAAGAACTTGAATGAGGATGAAATTGAATACAATTTGAATCTATTAACTTATTTAAAATAAAGCAAATAGTAACCTAAAGAAAAGGGACTGAATAATTATAATAAAAAAGCTTGATGGTTGATCTAAATATTGCAGTGCAATGCAAATACCAAGAGAAAAAGAAAAGAAAGGAGAGGAAAAAAAGAATGGTTGTCATTGACAAATCGATGAACTTATTATGTCTACACTCAATGTCTTTTTTCATGAAAAACATGTTGAGATGTATTAGATGTCATCCAGAATGACGATATTGGCCGCCATAATCAGTCACACGTATTACAAAAAAACCAACAGTGTGACCAACTCGTGCAGTAGCATGCACCAATCTTTTTTTAATTTATTTTTTATTTAAGAAAAATATTAAAATGACCCCACTAAACTCATTAATTGCAAAAAGGAAACCCGGAAAAATGACAAACACATTTTAACCCGTGGATTAAATTATTTAAACTTAATGGTGTAAAGTTTTTTTTCCACTGTTCATATGTAGTGAAAATCTATAAAGGAGGCAAGCACTAGTAAGTTTTCTTTTGGTAAATAGATTATTTTAATTAGTATTTTATTTTTGAAAAAAGAAAAAGGTAGCATAATTAAAGATAAAAAAAAACTATTTCTTTAAAGGACAATAACGTTATTTTACTATACAATTAAAATATAAACTACTTGTCTTCTTTATCACTAGATCAATCTTAAAACAATATCTTAAGAAAAAAATTTCTTCATCCAAACTATTCATAACTAAAAAACTGTAGTTTACAAGAACGCAAATGGCATGGCTTCTGCTGCCTTTGAACAAACCTGAAACTTTGAATCATCTTGCGGTTTTTCATTGCTTATTTTTCAAAATCTTCTTCTTCTTCTTCTTCTTCTTCTTCTTCATATTTACATTTGATAAGAGAAGGGAATTGAGAGAAAAGATAAAGTGTGCAGCGAAACTCACTCCCAATCCTCATGCAGACCAGACCTCACGAAGAAGTTCATACCTTGCATTTGCTATTGAATCCCCTGCTGCATATTCCTTGTGTTTTCCATTTCCATTGGCCATCATAGCTGGGGATGCTGGCAGTTTTCCAATTATGGACGTGAGAGGTGAATCTAATTCCTCCAGTTCCTCATCACTGGTGTACCCTTTCCTCTGCACAGCAGATACATTCCTCGACAACTGAGACTGAGTCCCTGCCTCTGCAACTTTTTCTGCCACGTCAGCAGAGGAAGGTGGGGTGTACACAACTGGGGCAGCTGTATAAGGGAAGTTTCTGGCATCATATCTAGAAAGCCTCCACTCCACGGTGGTACCCTGACAGATGTAAGAAACATGCACCGACGGCTAATGGCATCAGTTTCTATATTTCATGTTTTTAGCCAATGAGGTAACAATTCAGCACCCTTGTAAAACACAGGTAGTCCGAGAACTCTAGATAGGTATTTCTTTTATTGTTAAGCTTGACGGTATTATCTTTAAAGAAGACAACTCTCCCAAAACTATCCGGCTTTAAACATAACGCAAGTGAAATTGAAACGGAAGGAGAGAAAGATTTACCTCTGCGTTCAATGCCTCCAATACAGCTCCAGGGACAGCATCTGGGCAGAACTCATCAGGAGTAAAATTGCAGAGTATCCGCTTAATTAATGAAAGACTGATTGATGGGCACACCTTTGAAACATTAAGGTAGAAAATTTATCAGTTGTGAAGTTAATCAGCTCAGGCTGTGGAAGTAACATATATTTTTAAGCAAAAACAATAAGACTAAAAAATCAACCTCCTTCCTGATTGATCGGTCCATTAGCATGTCTTTCGGAAGCATCAGAAGATCGCTCAAGTCATTAAGAAGAAGGAAGGGTTTGGCCTCACTATCTTGCTTGTCATTATCCTCACTGCCATGCTCATCTTCTTTCAAGGAATCATCAGCATCGATCCCAAACATATCAGTAAGCCACCTGGACCAATTACCAACCTGCATGGAGAGCCAGCCACTCATGTTTTCAACACTTGTAGAAAGTAAACTTTCAACATGATTTCGCAGAGGAATATGTGATGCAGAAAAGAGGCACATCAAGCTAGCGTGGCTTCACTGTGTATGTTTAAGCCTAAAGATTTTCTATTGGTTCAACACGCTTATCTAGCAGAGCTGTGCGAAGTGACATGTTTAATAAACTGTTTGGCAGAGAGACCAGAACCACATCGAGCTAGCAAGGCTTCACCGAGTATGTTTAAGACTAAAGACTATCCATTGGTACAGGACACTTATCTAGCAGAGAAGTGCAAAGACACAAGTTTAATAAACTGTTTGGCCAGAGTGAAGAGAATTACAGTCATGAGAATAGTACTAGCTATTGTAAAATGGACGAGGCAGTAAAATCAATTTTAAGGCCGTACTAAACGTACAGAATTTTTGAGTTGTGCCCCAGAGCCAAAGCTCAAGTCTCCAGCAGGAATTGGCAGAACCTTGGAATCTAAGATAGGATCCGAAACAGGGTCAGTAGGAATCTCATGGGCAGACTCACGCAGAATAGCATTGAACATTGCCACATCTAGCCTGGCAACACACTGTTCCATAACCTGTGAAACAGATTAAATTCCAAGAAATTAGCCAGGCCAAGAGTTGAAAACGAAGGCCAAAACCAGACTGCAGTCAGCTAAAATTTATGAAAGATGGGATATTTCAGGGCTTGATCTTGTATGTCATGCGTGTAAGACTGAAATATAGAAACTGAAGGTGATAAGGAAGCGCAAGCAAATAGAAAAACGAAATACCATTCTTGCAATGATGGGCAAGCAACCGCACTCATGACCTCCTGCTCTAACAGGACATAGTCGTTGAAGAGCATCCTGGAAAGCGTTTTTCCACAAGTTGATAGAAAAGCTGCCTTGCTGCTGGTCACCCAAGGCTGGTCCAAGCAACCTTCCAGTGGTTTTATTGGAGGACAAATCCCCAGTAGGAGATTGCATATGTGGAGTCAAAGCCTGAAAACATCAGAACATACAATAAAGCTTACCAGGATAAATGAATTTAAAATGTTACATGAATGGTATATTGTTAATGAAAATATTATTATGGGACGTGAGCATTCAGTACTACAATTGACAGTCAAATGAAGTCAGATCTTGGAATTTATTTACTACAAAAATCGAGAGAGAAAAGGGTTTTCAATAATTATTGTTTACCAACAAGCATCAACAATAAAATTATAAAATTTACTGATCCCCACTCTTTCCTACCTGCCACCATACGGATTCAACTACACGGGAGAAATATCCATGATTCAACTCTTTCTAATGCAGCAGTAAAGGTTCCTGTCTCCTGCCAATCATCATCAATCTGCATAAAACCGTCAACTTGTTTACTACCAGAACCACCCTTCCATTTCAGTTGAGTAGGCTTCCCTTCACCTTTCTTGCTACCCCCATTGGATTCAGCAAGCCTTGCAAGGGGGCTTGAGTGCCGTGAACTTCCAAATGCCTGAGAAATGATCTCTCTCAGCACAATTGTGTTGGACAACCAAAATGTTAACCTTCGCAAACAGAACGAAAATTTTTATTAGTCCACTAAGAGAAAATAGCTACACTTGGAAACAGATTTTAATATAAAACGAGATATTTACTTGCCTTGGAACATCATTACCACAGGACTTGGAAATCAATACAAGTCCAGAAACAGTGTTCTTGGCAACCGTAGCTCGCTTAACTTGAGTCCAATGCTTGCAAGCATGAATGTAGAGTCTGGAAAGGCGTCTTGCAGGTGTGTGCACCTTATGTGCTGAGCTCCCGTGTTCTGGAACTACAGAATAAAGTGAGATTTCAAGAGCAGCAACTTCTCTGAGCTCCGCTTCAAGTTTCCCAATTCTCATTTCCATGTCTTCAATTTTTTGATTTAATTCTGCTTCAGCCTCATGTTCACAATTTTCTTCAGCATCAACTGTTTCGTTGTCACTTGCAACACTCTGAGTGCCATTTGAGGCCTCATCTATTTCTTTGACATCTTCTGCAGGCTTATCATCAACTCCCTTCAGAAGATTCTAATGAAGGTGTAGGAGGAACTCTCGTGTCTTTAGAATTCTTATCAAAAGAACTTTTCGAAGTAGCTTTCAAAGGCCCTTTATTTATTTTTGCAGGTTTTTTAGGAGTGTTATTCACTGCTTTAGACCTAGGTATACTAGTGTTGCGATCAGATTTCACCCTTGATCCACGAGGAGGACCGCTTTCTAATAAATTCTTATTGGAAATCGTTTTTGGGACTATCAAAACGTTTTCTACTTTCTCACCATCAGCTGTCACCGAATCGCCATGAGATGATACAGAATCTTGCGTTGTCTCAGAATCCGACTCATCTTCCTTCCCCTCCTTAGCTTCTCTATCTAAGTCACCAGAATGGTCATCTAAAGCATCACCCTTGTTCCCTCTGGTAACCATGGAATCGGCTTTTGAATCTTGAGGAGGCTCCTCAGACCTGTTGACATCATCCACGTAATGTATAACCAAGTTATCATAAACTCCAGAGGGCTCTGAGCCCGTGTTCGAATCACTTACACTGGAGGAGTCTGGTTCAGCATGCAAGGATTTAGATTCAATCCCCTTCGTTGTTTGTTTCAATCTCCTTTCACTTTTTCCCGAGCGCTTCGACTGATTATTACTGGGAGTTCTTCTCTTGTCACTCTCTTTCATTCTTGACTTGTTTCACCTCCTCCTTACACAACAAATGAGCGAGCGAGCTGCGGTCAACAAGAGAAAATAACATTAGCCAACCAGAAAATAAATAAAAAATATCAATTCAAATTCAAATAGTTAGTGCTACAATTCATAATCACACCTACCTATCAATCATAAGCTGACTTCCTGAACTTGTAACAAGCAAATGAAGGTGCAAAAATAAATTATATAAAAAAATATCAATTCAAATTCAAATAGTCAGTGCTATAATTCATAATCACGCCCACCTAACAAGCAAATGAAGGTACAAAAATAAATTATATAAAAAAATATCAATTCAAATTCAAATAGTCAGTGCTATAATTCATAATCACGCCCACCTAACAAGCACATGAAGGTACAAAAATAAATTATATATAAAAAAAATATCTAGTCTAGTTAAAACAAACACTAAAAAATATGTTTTTTATCTACCTAAAATAACTATAAATTTTTTGGCATAATTAGAAGATTTTTATTTTTGAAATCACATAAATTTTGAACTATTACCTCAATACTTAATTCAGTGCTAAATTTTGGCATAACTATCAATTTTCGCAACATTTACACGCTTATCTTATCAAAATTATCTTACATATATTACATACAAAAACCAGTTTTTCTCCATTGAAAATAAAAATAAAATATAGGTGAAGGAGCATCAAATCCAATCCAATTTCAAGCATGCATTCACTCACTATAATCAATCACCTTCAGAGAACCAGATCTACTCCATCATCACTTACTTCTCAGATCAAAATCAAACAAGCAATAAATGATCTGTAACTGTAACCTTCAACAAGTTAAGCAAACGCAATGCACTTCGCCTTCTCTAATTAATGACTCTCAAAAACGACAGCAAAGGACAGTACGAGACGACAGGAAAGCTAAGCAGCTTTTGGCGCCGTTAAAAAACAAAAGAAATGAAAGAAGATTTACCGTATCGTCTTGTCTGCTCATCTCCCAAAGAATGCTTGCAGAGAAAGATAAAGAGAGGTACCACTGATCTTCTTCTCTTCGGGATGAACACACACACTTGTCAATAAATAAATTAGTGAACTACAAATTTGACCTTTCACTTTCTCTCTCTATGCGGTTAAAATGGCATGTGAAGTTGTGAACTGGGAAGCTTTATGCTGCAACTGGCAGAGAGAGAGAGAGAGAGCTAGTAGTGAGTGAATGCGGGAAGCTGTCTGGCATTTAAAAAGGTGAGTGCATCCTTTTTGTACGGTAGGCTTATGACCGGGGAGTGGCTGTCGGTGGGAGGGAGGTGACTGGGGATAACCAGTTTGGGGTTTGACGCGTCACATGGTAGATTTTCCGGTATACCTAAACTGCCACCATTGTTCTTCTAGAATTACCCAACAGGGTCTGTTATGTCCGCTAAACAATAGTTGTTAATACCGTTCCGGTCACCGTTCTGGTTTTTTGATTGGAACAGAAAATTCCAGTTTTTGAGCGTTCCGGCGTGCCGTTTCGGTGTCGTACTGTTCATATATAATTAATTATATATGAAAAAATAAAATATTAATTTAACAAGCATAATTAAAAATTGAATTTTTTTTTATTTAAAATATTTTGGTGTTTTTAAATTATTTTGATATATAGATGTCAAAAATAATTTTTTTTATAAAAAAAATAGATTTTGAACCCGGAACGGAACCGAGGCGTTCCGGCCGAAATTTCCGGATTAGACCGGAATTAAAACCGAGACGAAAATGATACTATTTTGTCTCGATTTATTAAACGAAACGGAACAGAATTAACAACTATGTGCTAAACCGTTAAGAGCGGGGAGACGAGAGATTCGTGCTGTGTAATTTGGATGTGGTGTCAAATGGGGGACGTGAAGGAAGGTGTGACGTGGCCATCTCTCTGGTTGTTTCAGTGCTGGATTGCAGTATACAATTGCAATGGAGTAAGGTCTACCATGCGCGTAGCAGTAGAATCATGGATTAAAATATTAACTGTTTGATAGTCTTGATTCGTTGTTTTTTAAATTATTTTTTATTTATTTTTTTTTAAAAAATAATTTTTACATTATCACATTAGTACTACCAAAAAAAATAATCTAAAGTAAAAAGTAAAACTATATTTAAAAAAAAAATTTTGAAATACAGTGTCAAACACCATGTGATACCATTTTGAAGTTTTTTTTTAAATTATTTTTTTTAAATTGATTTTACTGTTTTATATCATTTTTGATGTATTATATTAATACCAAAAATAAATTTTAAAATTAATAAAAAATATTTTGAAAAATAATAGGCAACACCAAGGTCGTCAATATCGTTTTTTTGACATGATACTAAAAACACAATGAAAACTTGGATCGTAAAATCGCAAGTAAATATTTTTAACTAATTATATATTGATAATTTCAACCAATATATTAAATTACATTAAAATCTAATAAAAAAAGTCAACAATATTATAATCAATTAATAAAATCTGCTAAAATTTCTACATGTGGTCCAAATCTCCAATTTTTTAAATTTCTAATAGATTTCAGCTATGATTTCAAACACGTTATTCACTCTTGTATTTACTATAATATATTTTTATATATCTAGTATTTCCTTTTAAAATTTCAGTTATATTCAATACATAGTTTGAAAGATGTAATCACTCTCACAAAACTGACCATCAAATATTTTAAGGTTAAATTTAATAGAAATATTATTTATTATATTAGTAGTGATGAAGAGATCTGGACAAAACAAGGCCATGCTTGACCCATGACGGTGCGCAGAAAGGGGTGTTTCGGGTATTTAGGTGTTCATGAGTAGACAACCATTAATTTCTTTGCCTTCTGGTCAAATAGCAAATCTCTAGGAGATCCATGGTCTCCGCATAGCCATTAATTGTCGTCACCGACTCACCAGGTTCATTTTGGCCTATGGACAGCAGGAAAGCACCCAATCACCAATGGACACGTCATAACTACTTGTCTCGTATAATATGCAAGAGAGCATACCCATCCATTTTATATTTTGGAATTTGGATCGCTTAAAAGGGCCCTATACAATCAAGGCTGAAGAGACATCCTTCCTACCGTAGGCCAGAGCGGCAGCAAGATGCTTCCTGTTTAAAAATATTTTAAAATTTATAATTAATTTATTTTTAATATTTTAAAATTATTTTTATATGTTTACATTAAAAATATCTTTTAAAAAATATATTATTTTAATATATTTGTAAGTAAAAAATATTACCACGCTTCCCCATGAATAAATTTCCTATATCGTATCCATTAAAATCACACACACGGGGTAAAGCTGATATTAGACTAGGACTATTGAGTAGAAAGTTAATTTAGTTTTTTTTAAGAAAATTACAACATTATTATTTTAATAAAAAAATAATTCTAAAAACCAATGAATTTTAACCGATAAGCAAGTCAATTCCTTTTTTTATTTTTATATAAAGTTGTATTTTGGATTTATAATAATTATTATTCATACTTGATTTTTTTTTTCCTGGAATCGTTAGTTACTGAAGGTTCCAAGATCAGTCCCCTTCACGAGGAAAGGGTGAGTTTAGTCACGTGATCGCTCTTAGAAATAAAGTGGCTTAGCCCAACGGTTCAAGTGAAAGAAAAGGTAATTTCAAGATAAAAAGCTGCAACTAATTTTACTGTCCCCGTGTTCTATAAATCATTGGAATTGACAGATTCGAGATGTTAGAAACATCTCTTCTTCATTATGAATCACGTGATGCTATTTTTTTTTTTAAATAATTATTTTATATAATTATTTTTAAATTATTTTAATACATTTCTAAAAAAAAACATATTTTAAAAAGTAAACATGCGACTAAAATTAATATTTTTTGTATTTATTTTCAGTGTTTTTATTGTTTTTTTAAAATTAGATTTAATTTAGATGATTGAGACTAGTTAAAAAATTTATAAAATATACTAAAGAAAATAATTATTTTTTTCTAGGACAAACTATGTTAAGATAACATAATTGTCCTCTCCTTGTGGTGTGTGTGTATATATATATATATATATATATATATATATATATATATATATTTAACTTTCTTAATTAACATATTCTCGCAAAAAAATTTATAATATAAAATACTTTATTTGATTCTAATAATAAAAGTTGCACTGATCTTGTGAGAATAAATAAATTCTCACATCACAATTAAGTGTACTCCCCAGTTGCCCAAGTACATGTTTACTCAGCATTAAACAGGGACAAGTACATGTTTACTCCCCCGTTGCCCAAGTACATGTTTATTCCCCAACTATCACCGATTTTTAATTGGATTTCCAAACAAAAAAATAATAATTTAATCGAGTCCTTCGTCTCTTTTGGACATTATCCATGATAGTCCTCATCTTAAAATTTTTATCTTTAAAATTATAAAGAAAACGATGACATTTAAAAAAAATAATTAAAGCAACCAAAAAAATCATGATTTTGATTTATTAAAATAATAAAAAACCCATTTTGAAAAGCACATTTAAATACATCCGAGTCACAATGTAATTTTTTTTATATAACTAAAAACATTTTTGTTTCCAGCTACCACCAGCAAAAAAAACCTCATCTCTTGGATACCACCCAAAAAACCTCATTATACATACATACATACATATGTATATGTATATGCGAGTCATAGATTTAGAATGAGATCGAGCCTTCTAGATGTCTGTAATTATTTTGATATAATATAGGTATGTGCATGTTGATATTGTTTTTAAAGTGATTCGATATTGTTTTTTAAAGTGATTTTCGTTTAAAAATATATTAAAATAATATATTTTTTTATTTTTTAAAAATTATTTTTTATATCAGCACAGGAAAATATTATAAAAACACTACAAAATTAATTTAAAATAAAAAAAAAAAGTTTCATTTTTTTTTAAAACACAATAATAAATAAGATCTAAAAACGATGGATAAAGAATCCCCAAGTAATGTGATATGATGCTAAAAAAATTATAATCTATATAATAGATTTTTAATTTAAATTAGAGCATATGTTTTTTATAAATATTTAAAATAAGATGGAAGGAGAGATGAGGGCACCGTCGGTTGTGCTATTTTCCACAAGGCCAGCTGAGCGCACCGACAGTGACTTTTGTGGTGTATGATTCGGGAACGGGGTCCACGGTGCGTACGAGAACCCCATCTTTTTAATGCAAACAGATCTTCATGTCACCTTTACACAAAAAGCAACAGTCAAGCTAAAGAAAGAAGTAACATGTATTTTTTATAATATATTTTTTTTAAAAAAATATAACAAAACTAATTTTTTAACAATTAAAAATATTTTTTTAAAAATTTTTCAATTTTTTTTTATGAAACAAACATACACTAACTCAGTCAATTAAATCAACTTTTGCAAATTTAATGCCTTTTCAACTCATCTAAGAACCTTACTTGAATAACATCTTGAACCAGACTCATAAATTTTCCAGGTCAAAAGATGCAATCAAGGTGCAATCCAAGATCAAGAATCTGACCGGTCAACTATTTCAATTCAAATTGATCGGAAAATGTTTAGAGTCTTGGTCCGGTGGTAGTGGGAATACTGAGGTAAATGTCATTTAACAATATGCTTAAACAAAATCAGTAAATCAGCTATTCTGGCTAGTGTACTGCATAATATACAAACGCTGCGTTTGAATCAATAATTAATTAAACTACAGGTCACGATAATTGCCATCCCGACCAGACCTGATGATGCAAGAAAATTCATTTACCAGCACAGAAAATCACGATGTCGTTTATCATCACCTGCTACAAGACCTCAATCCAGAAAGCAACAAAATATATGACGGGGTTTCCTTGGTGTTTACCTCAATGAAAGAACTATCAGCGAAAGGGTGAACTTTGCTGGTTGATCGACTGAACATCGTCATCGAGCTTAAAATAATGACAAATGATGCGTGGAAATGGGTGCTGATGTTAGTAATCCTGTTCATCGGCCATGCTTGGTACCATGTCATAATCACAACTTCCTTTTGTGGCTGTCGATGTGGTCGTTTTCTTGTAAGAAATTTGAGGAGATGATTCAACTCTTTCCGAGTGACAGAAGAAGGGAAATGATGCAACATGGGTTTCATCGATTGCTATAATTGTTGTCATTAAGTCTTTGATTATAGCGGGGTTATCCAATTTAGAATCTGGGATTTTGTTGTTGATTGGGATCTGTCGTGCCATGTCACTTTCTCCATAGCTCTCATGGTTTTTTCACAGGATCTGCAAAAATTGAAAGGGAAGATATAGATACATAGATAGATTTTTGGTGTGTTCAGCAAGGTATATCACAAATTAAACTTCATGATCATGGCTTCCAACGTTTTACAACTTTTTGGAATTCCAGAGGCATATTAAACTGCGAAGGAAATGAAGAACCCGAGATATTTGCTACGAACGTTTTCTACAAATTCAAGAGGCATATTAAACTGCAGCGAGATATTGCTTTTAGGAACATGGCTAACATCAACCAAACAGAAAAATATGCTCTAGTTATGAAAGAAAATCAAGCTTTATTGTAGGTAATCCTAAGGCACAACCCTGGGAGCAAGTATATCTAGGGTGATCTTATGCTAATGGTCATGCTAATCTGTAAAGCGAAAGCTGACCCTGTTAATAAAAAAAAAGCAGCTGCAAGGACAGAAGAAGAATCGGAACACGAGTTGTCGTCGACAGAAATGAACATAAAGCATGACAAAGCAAATCCCTTATCTCTGCATTTTCTCAGTCCCAACCAACTGGCATTTGCGAGTTACATGAATATGGCAGATAAAAAACATCTAGAAGGATCATTAACAAAAGAACGACTCAAAAACCTTGCTCACACTCCATTGGAGTTGCCAAATGAGAGAAAGGTGGCAAGCAAACACCACAAATGATAAGGGGTCACCCTGTGAATGGTCACTGAAACTTCAAAGCTACTAGTAGTTCATTTTCCTATATTCTGCAAACGATAATGTCTATCACCTCAACAATCAATTATGCATCCCCATGTCCATTTTCCCGACAAGTTCTGCCAATGAACCCAAATAATTGAATAGAATCAAGATTCATCTCTTGTTTATTCTTAGAAATACTCTGCAGATCAAGCATTGAGTACAGCCACAAAGGTAGATTTTCACCATGCTTCATGCCCATGTCATAGCATCTTACCACAGTACCATCCATGACTCCTATGCAACAATCCTCATATAAACCTCGCACTTCCCTGCATTTTCTTTAACAGCAAAGAACACTTATATGCAACCTGGGCAGATCAAACTTTAGGTCCAAGATGTTTCAAAGTTTTTCAATTTTAGAACCCTGCATCAGTATTTTGCACCATAGAGAGCTAGTCACAGCTTTTTAACTTCAATTCTAAGACACATGATAATGACACCCTTCCTAACATGACATTACAATCATGTATTATAGCATAACCATAACCAAGTATGTAAGCAACTAATATCACCACAAACTAGCCCGAAAGGTTCACAAGACCTAGAAGTTGAACAGCCTCCCAGGTCGTAGCTTATACACAGATTGAGCTCCCCTGAGCTCAAAGAAATCCCAATCAATCAAGCAAACAATTATTAAAACACTCCATTAAACAAGGGAGGAAACCTTGTTATTTGAGGCAAAATATATAGGTCAAGCATTGAAAGAAAAACTGTCCAAAGCTGTAGTAATAATAAAGCGCTTCAAAGAACCCACTATATAAACTTAATAATTTTAAAATAATAGGCCAAAATATCAGAAGAAGCTGAATTGTGCAAGTGAAGAAAACCTTAATCAAACAAAACCAGAACTAACAATCACTCAATTATAAGAGACTAGATTTCACACTAAAAAAACTGTCCGAATTTATGTAAGAAAATTAATTGTGCCATCCACTGTGGTGTGTTATCATTCCTCCGTCATGCTACCTGTCCACCTACACATGCAACCATCTCTCATAGGTAGCATCTCAGTTTTACTATCCATCTCCAAAGATCCTACAGGTAGCCATTCTTTTGAAAAGTTCAGCTAGTAAATTCCTAAATGGATACAATAGCCTGTACCATTTATGCTTAATGGTATTATGCAGAGAAGACACCAAATTTAAGCATAAGTTTATCATGCAATCCAGCTACAGGACACTGTCATGCCCACAACCCTATACATGAACCTTGCCTACCAAGGCAACTACCTGTCATGAATCCCCCATTTCCCTATAATACTCTTAACGAGTCATTTCTCCAACAGGCTTCTTGAACAGTCCAGACAGTTTGAAGTAATGCCTAACTAGACACCACCAAAAAGCACAGATGACAATGCAGCAAATCTCAGCACATAAAGCTTGCTAGGTACTAATTAAAACACATCAGTTCACCTTCCCCTGAAACCATAACTAACAGAATAACAGTTCTCTCCAATAATCCCCTTTCTAAACTTTGTTATTGCAGAAGCATCCAAATGTACATTAAGAATCCCGATAAATTCACATCAAATAACCGATTATATGCATATTGGGAATTTGAAAGTGAAACTCCACATCCAGGTTGCATTATGTAATTTCCCACAATAGCATATTACATCTTTCTGTCACACAGTAATGAAAAACCCAATGCCTCGATATTATTAGAAATCATAGACACAACCACAATAAACTTCCTGAAGTATTATGATCATCACGAATTCACTCCCAAGTCCCAAATCTTAACCTGACCATAACCGAGTCATGAAGACTCATAATACGCCAAACATCAAATATGCCAGCAACATCATGGCAGAATTCAGGATAATAATATCATTTGATCACACATGTCAACGAAATCAAAACCAGTTATAAATTCTGACCAACAAATTTCTAAACTGATGTAAAGTCATGCTGTAATAAACATTTAAACAGGTTCCATATAAGCACACTGTTCAACAATAAGAAAACCTTATTCGACTGCACAATGTCAACATCAGCAAATATAACAATAACGAGAAGAATAAAAAGCTGCTTAGACACAATGCTCAGCAGCCCCAGCACATGAAAAACTGCCCCGCATTGCATTTCAAACATGGTAATTAATTGATCACCGTACCTGAATAGTCATATTCACATTACCACAATCAGACCTCAAGTTCAAAGAAAAGAAAGTGCATCCACACAGACAATTCAAATCACAAATTATCCAACAATAACTGGAAAAGGAAAATCATAAAACTACCAGAAACATTAACCAAAAAATAAACTTATTTTAGAAATTATCCAAATTAAAGAAGACAGTTAATCAGTCAGTCGTTCAAAAACCCTTTTTATTCGACTACATGTTATTATCAACAGCAGCAGAAAAATCCCACAGAAATTTGATAAAAAACAAGCACGCCCAGATCTACAATTTCACTCAGAACCAGCAGAACCGGATAGGCCCAACTTCTCCATCTCGAGTCGTTCAAGTGCTTTCTGATGAGCCCAAGTTTCAATAGTGAGATCAGGCTTAGCATTGAGACCAACACCAAGGATCACAATCGTTAAGAAGCTGGTGATGTAGCAAGGCAACTCCCAATCTTCCCATTGACGAGCCTGTCCGGGTGGTGGCGGGGTCCGATTGAGAAAGTGGCCTTTGGGTCGTTCCTCGTGTCCCGGCGATGTCCATCTGCTGGGACCGGCTTTTGCGCCGCCACGGGTTCGGAGGGCGCTGGAGATGCGGTGGCGGAGCATGGAGGATGCCGTTGTGAAGGGCATTGTTTTGGGTTTTCTTTAGAGAGAAAAGTGAAGAAAGCCCACGGACTCAGAGAGTGAGTTTAACGCGAGAAGTCTGTTTTTGAAGTGTTTTGGAAACGACGCAAAACAGCGTCGTACTGCCATCTAATTGTGCCATTTCTTTTTCCCTTTTAGGAATGGATAAACATTTTAATTGGCCAATTATAAAATGAAAGAATTGTTTTTTATAAAAAAATATATTTTTGTCTCGAAACAATTATGTGACTCGTTTTCTCAAAAAAATCATATAAATGCCTAGTTAAATGGCCAGTAATTCTTTGTTGCAGGCGTGAGTTACATTATTTGTTTACTCAGAACTACATGCTTGAGGCGAACTGCACGCAGTCAAAAGTTTTCTATGGTGAAAGTGGTGTTTACACTTGAACATCCTCCCGGCCAACTTTCATGTATTCTGGGCAAGAACCGTCCATTCTCTAATTTAAAACCTGCTTATGAATGATTGCTCCACCAGCTATGAAAAGGGATTCTCTATGTCAGATTTTAAGTTCTTCAAGCTTCTCCAGTCCTGAATATCTGAAATTCTCAACCAGTTGAAGCCAGCCTCTGAACAGGAAGGAAAACAGCTGTGATTGTGAAGCAAGCCATCATGCATCTGGTTAAACAGAAGCTTCTAGACAGATGTATCTCATAATCAGTCCACCTCCCTGTAATTGATCTTTCTGGGCTTGGATAGCTTGGTGAATCAAGTAAAATAGAGCTGGTAAACAACCGGAGCAGTGATAGGGAGGTTGGTTTTTGAGCAGGGGATAGCCTTCCCGTAGTCTCCAGCAGCGGTAACCAACATGTATCCTATAAAAAATCATCAAAACTCACCAATAGTCGCCACAAGAACAAATTCCCCCAGCAATATGGTGGAATCGGTTTTTATCCCTTATAGACACTCGTCTTCCATAAACCTTTGATACAAATTTGGCAAAATTGTGACAATCAACACAAATCCGGAGGTTTTTTATTACTCGGAGTGGGACTCCCTCAGAAGTAGAAATTAGTCCGAAAGCCAAAGCCAGCTTCTCACTATGGCCTAGAAGTATTTTCTCCTTTTGCTCTTCATCCACATCGTATAAAACACAGCTCTGGTCAGGAACATAGCCAGATTCCTTGAATTTCACCAACAATTCCCTTGCCTTCAAAAATACCTCTTCTCTCCTAGGATGGGACCGATCACTTGCGTAAAAGGTATGAAGAGTTTGGTCAAGTTCAATCCAGCTTCTTCCAGGCTCCTTTATCACAGCTTTTTCCATCATCAATTCCCTTACATTTCTCACATCTTCCCACCTGCCTGCAGAAGCGTATAAATTTGAGAGAATGACATAGTTCCCAGCATTTTCAGGCTCTATTTCCAAAAGCCGGCAACCTACAAATTCACCAATATCAGTATTTGAATGAACTCTGCAAGCTCCTAAAAGTGAACCCCAAATAGCAGCAGTAGGTTCAAAAGGCATCTTTTTTATCAATGCAAAAGCCTCTTCTACTCGGCCAGCACGCCCGAGCAAGTCAATGACACACCCATAATGCTCAATCCCTGCTTCTATCCCATCACCCCCACCCATCATCTCATCAAACATTTCCAGCCCTTTATCTTCCAATCCTCCATGGCTGCAGCCAGATAGAACAGCCAGAAAAGTGACACTGTCAGGTTTGACTTTATTTTCTTCTCTCATCAATTCGAAAAGTTTAACCACCTCTTTCCCCTTACCATGCTTACTATACCCCACAAGCATTGCGTTCCATGAAATAACAGTTCTCACAGGCATGTTATTAAAGATCTTTCTTGCATAATTAAGGTTTCCACATTTTGAGTACATATCAATCAGAGAATTCTGGAGAACTACATAAAAGGGCAATTCACATCTGAGCACATGGCCGTGAACTTGTTTTCCATGATCCAGTGCAGCAAGCCCGGACAGTGCAGTCAACAAACTGGCGTAGGTAACATAGTTTGAACTCATTCCTTCCCTTTGAAACCGGCGGAATAGTTCTAATGCCTCTTCATCGAGGCCTAATTGAGCATAGCCTGAGATTATTGCAGTACAGGAGACAACATCTCTTTCAGGCAAGCATTCAAAAATTCCTTGAGCTTCATGGATTCCACCAGCCTTGGCATACATGTCAAGAAGTGAGCTCCCAACAAATATATGGCTTTCATAGTTTCTCTTGATGATGAGAGAATGAATTTGCCTACCCAGCTCAAATCCTGAAACACCTGTACAAGAGGTGAGCACAGTAGCGAAAGTGAACTCATTCGGCTCCGTATCTGCACAAATTGCGTATTGGTATTAGTGAAATGTAACTAAGCACTGTGAGGAAAAAACTTAATTCACTATAATGGACACCATGGACTGTAGTTCCTGAATCTCTATGGGAATCAAGATCTTCTATTTGTCGGCTGGGATATTCGGTTAATGGTCTCCCCACCAGGTCTATCAAGTTGCGCAGATAAAAAAAATGCAAGCTCTGACTAGCTTGCAAGGGTCATTTACATTGAAAAAAAATTACAATCAAACATACTTACCTGACTCCTATCATGCAAATATATATGAAAACGTTTCGTTTTGACCTTATACAGTTTTAAGAGGTCATCCTTTACGTATTATGGCAATTATCTTTTAATGTTACAAAATGCATAAGATCATTTCCAGCATTATAACTCTAAATTGAAACAATAGATTGTAATTCCCACACATCCAAAAAGAAAGTTACTATAACCAACCCATAGACCTATTACCCTCATAGCAATTCTGCTACAGAACACAATTGAGACTAATAAAAGCTTAATTTGTTACTTAACCAACCACAACTTGTACAACGCCCCAGAACATATCACTTGGTACTAACCATAACTTCTAAAGCACCAGTAAACAGAAAAATAAATATACATCACCTGATCTTAACATCTGTACAAAAAGATGCAATGCCTCAGATGCAAACCCTCTTTGAGAATAACCTGAAATCATCGCAGTCCAAGAAACAACATTTCTCTCAGGCATTTCATCAAACACATGTCTTGCAGAACCCAAACACTCACACTTCGTGTACAATACAATCAACCTAGTACTTAAATACACAGGTGGTAAATAACATGTTTTGATCATGTGGGCATGTACCCTTTGGCCTTCTCTAACAGCCCTTTTATTGACACACTCGTTTAGTAGCATATTGTACCCATCAAACTTAATTTCAGGACCTTGAATTGCCATTTCTAATAATGCCTCTTGCAGTTGGCCTCTGGTGCATAGTGCTTTTAAATTAGCTGGTTTAGTTGGCAGGAAGGAAGAGAGGGTTGTTAGCTGGCGAATGAATTGGTTAAGGATAGAAGCGTTTGCATGTTTCTGACAATGGAGGAACAAGTCGATGTAAAGGGAGCAGTTTCATGTCCTAAAATGATACTACTGGTGCTGGCTACAAAGATGAAAGTTTCGGAACAGTTTAGACACTTATGTTTCTTGTTTTGTTTTTTAATCTTTATTTATTTTATTTAAACGATAAGACATATTTCTAATTTAATTTAATATTAACCGAGATTATAATAATTATATACACAATATTAATCTCAATTTAATGCATTCAAAACAAAATTTAAATCTTACTTTGTGATTCATCAAAGGTTAAACCTAAGAAAATTAGAAACATGAGATTACTTTTTTAACCTTTCAAATAACCCCTTACAAATGATGAAATTTTATGTTTGAAGTATAAAATCTTGATAAAACTGTGTTCATTAAGTTCAAATCTTTCTGCATATTCGTTCACACTCTTGTCTTGTGATAGCTCATTAAATTCTTCCACTGCATCCTCTCAGTTACCAAATCTTATACACTAAGCCCTTGTAAACTTCTCCTACCTTGCTGAATTTTCACCTCCATAAGAACTCTCCAACCATTACTTGTTGCCCTTTCCCTCTAAAATTGATTCAACATTCAATTACATCAAAAATCAATATCATCTTCCTTGGCTTATAACAAAATCATTTAGTCTCATTAATACGGCTGTCCAGACAAGAGATTTACCGAGAAAAGAAACGATCAATCAAGTGAGGTTTGAGGAAAACCATGAATTGGGATTCAAATATTCTCCATCATTAGCAAGACAGTCCAGAAGATCAAAGCAGATACCAATGGCATGTCAACCTCCATACATGTCCGAAAGAGAGCCTATCACTATTATCAATGGTTTCAATAGAATAAAACCTGAATACAAGGCTTCCTTTATTACATATTACAAGTCACGTGTTTCTCAAAATGAATCTTCAAATGAGCTTCTGTGCCCCAGATGTCGAAAAAATTGGAACTCAACTCTATTGTTTCAATCCAAGAACGACTTCAAGTGATGGATGATTCCTCTCATGGTTTCCTAGCTATTTCATTTGTTTATACAGAGCAGAATGGAAATTGCGCAAAGAAATGTTATTCACAGTGGATGGTCTGAAATCCAAAGGATTATCCCACAGCTCATTTTGATAATCAGACCATCTCATATTTACATTCTCAATCTCGAAGCCCTCAATATGTTCCATGATAATCCCGGCTGCACTGTGATTAACAAGACCCTGGCAGCCAGGTCTATAGTCCACCAAGCCACCTGTATAATCTGTCCATCTACTGTAAGTCAGATTCATGTTAATGAATCTCAGATTGCTCAGCAGGCCTCCTTTAGAGCCTGACAAGAACACACCATTTTCAGATTTCGCTGTTATGTTGATGAATTGTAGATTAGATATCGAGCCCTCTTTTGAACATGAGTGTCACGGACAGGTTGTCACATAGATAGGCTCTGCTCTACCCCACCATGATGGATCATAGTATCTTGTGCTAATGTTTATGTTTGAGAAGGTGACGTCACTTACATTTCCTGCAAGAGTTGAAGAATTAGCAATCCTGTATAAGTTAGAATAATTAATAATCCAGCAATGTTTCTCATATGCTACTAAAAATCATCATTGAAACTCATTATTTAGGTGGTCATCAAATGTCGGGACTGTCACGTCAACTAGGCACAGCTTACTTGAGATGTAGCAGGGATTAATCACAGGGCCAAAGTTTTTCACAGTACAATATTTCACCATCAAGGATCAGGGTAAAATCAGTGTTGTTAATTGACCTCTGCTCCCATTTAGAGCCAAAACATTAGTGTCTCAGTCCATTTCATTAGCAGCTATGGTAACACAACAGTTTAGTAGACAAGATCAGACATTAAGAAGTCACCACTCCTTGCAGCATACCTAACAAACCAATCAAATACTCCAACATACCAACCAGAAAGATGTCAAGGATCAGGGTAGAATCAGTATTGTTAATCAGAAATCGCCAAAGATTAGCAGGTCAAATTGTGATTGCTCATATAGCCCATCAGCATAGTTTTTTCCAATCCTTAAGAAACATGTTTTCTCAAACTTAATTCACCATATTTCACAAGTCCTGGTATGGAAAGGAGATTACATATTTATATGCTTACAGGAATGGAAAGCCTTGTATTCACAAGTCTTTTCTTTAAATCTAACAAGAGAGTGAAAGCATTTTCAATACGAAAAACAGATAGTTACACCAATCCATCAACTGTTTGTTATTTCTCTTAATCCAAACACTAAAAGACTCTTTGCCGCCTTCCCAGCATTTACCGTTTCTGTATATGAAGAATTTATATACAGAAGTTGTTTTTGTCATAAATGAATGAAAGAATGAATTACCTCCATCACGTATCTGCAGTCCCAATCCTCTATGAGAATCTACAATACTGATATTGTCAAACACCAGACCCTTGAACTCAAACCAACTAGCACTGCCAAGCTTGATCGCTGAAGATTTTGTTCGAATCCAACAGTCTGTAACAGTCAAATTATAAAGCGGGCCAGTGTATGTCTTTGGACAAATAGCATCATCTCCAGTATTGATATGGCATCTTGTAATCAGTGTATTATTAGAATCCTCTATATCTATCCCATCATTATTAGGTGAATTGAAGTCACCATATATGGAAACGTCATAAATGTATGTATTACGGCACTGTACTATGTGCAAACTGCAATAACAAAAGCATTGATCAGATTATTAATTCAGCAGAAAAGAAAATAATAAAACAATTAAGGATAAAGGAAATTACCACCAATAAGCTGGCTCACTTAACATAACATTCCAAACCTTGACGTTTGTACATCCAATGAAGCCAACCAGTCTTGGCCTACACTCATCACCCAAGCAAGCCCCAGTAGAATTCCAACTCACCATCACATTCTTTCTCTCATCAAACCTCTTAACAAACTTCAATCCTTGGCCATCAACAACTCCACCTCCAGTTATCCCTACATCCCTCACGTTCTCTGCTAAAACAACATACCATCTGTTAAACTCTTTTGGATAGTCCTCCAGTTTTGTGCCGCCTAATAAGGTTGCTCCCTTCTTGGATGTTTAGAACAACGTTGGATTTTAAGTGGATGGTTGCTGTTAGGTAGATCCCAGGTGGGAAGCTGACGTAACATGTTTTGATTGGTGGGCGAGGTGGGGCAGGAGTTAATGGTTGACTGAATGGCTTCTGTGTCGTAGTGGATGCCGTCTCCGATGGCGCCGAAGTCGGTGACAGACAGCGCTGTGCGAGGTGGGTGGGGGAGCTGGATTCTGGTGGGGGTTGCTGATTTGGAGGCGAGTGATTGGAGGAGAAGGGAGAGGATTAAAAGGATGATTATTTGGAGAAGTGGAGTGGTCATCGGAGGAGATTTGGGATCTGAGGTTGTTTTCTTGAGTTCGTCTATTAACTCTCTATCTGGTTGTTCTGGTTTTAAAGGCTCGGCTAACCATTTGAAAGTAAAAAAAACAAAAAACAAGAAGAAAAACCTCTACAAGTAGCTTTCTGTTCCTTGTTTAGTAGTCGCTTTCTCGGGCCCATCAAGGAAAGATTTTTTTTTAAATAAATAAATTAAGTTGTTTAGGGATTCACACAATCATCAGCATCTGCAGCGTTTTGATGCAGAAATTGTTTATTATATATATATATATATATATATTGAACTCAAGTTTTTGCTTGAGGGAAACAATCATCAGCATCTGGGTCCGGGAAACTCAAATGGAAATCAGATCATTTCTGTCATTCGATCTGGGTGGTAAATAAAACATTCTGATAGATTAGCATCCTGATTCTTGTAACCTGAAGATGGAAAGAAGCAGCACATCGAGAATAAATTAGATGAGGAACAATTGCGATGGGGGCACACAGGGCGGGGCGTGTTGTCAAAGTAATATGATATGATAAAGATCGTCACAGCACAAATTAAACAAAATGAAGGTTGCTTTCATAATAGTCAAGAGAACGATCACTGTTCGAATCTACAATATGAATCATCAATCATCTCACAAATTATGAAGTATTTGATTGACTGGCTCTCAAAAGAGTTGGTATATAAATATATGTATGCAGTACATCATATATAATTATATATATAGATAAGAATTTCTCATCTTCGGCGAGACAAGTCTGGATTTCCAACGGACCGGTAAATTGAAGACATGAAAAACCAGATTAATGTTTTGATGCCTCCTCTCTACTTCCTGCTAATTGCTTATATTTGATATATATATATATATATATATACACTGATAGAACTTCATTCAGCCTTCATAACTCCATTTTCAAATGATTGGAGTGCAGAGATGCTGCATCACAATGACAACTAAAGATAGTCAGGTTTCAATCTATTCATGTTTGCACAGAAAAGAGTGACCAAATAGATTAAGAATTTAAGATGTTAACGATAATACACAATGGATTCCAAAGTTGAAGAGACAATGAGATGGTGTTACAAAATATAGAGGAACCAAAATAAAATGTATTGTACCTGAATTTGCTGAAGAGTCGTAACTTAAAAGAGAGTTCTCAGGAGCAATGAAATTATGGCTGTCTTCTTCTCCTCCCCAAACTGGCTGGTGAAGCGCATCAATCTGCCATTGCCGTTGGAACTGATGTCTGTTTCTATTGACTTGGGCTTCTGGCCACATCAGAGGCATTACCATGCCGGGAAAGTTGCTGTCAATTAGGGTTCCATTCTGCAAGTTAAAAGGGGCAGCAAATTAGCTAATTCGTATACATTTTTACTTTATAAACTTGTGAAGCTTGTGCAGTAAATGAATTATAATTACCAAGGTGGTGTGTTTATCAGGGGGAAAGGTTAAATTAAGCTTCAGGATTTCATTTAAGTTAATTGCCAGTGTTCGGGAAAATTCAGAGATTTCAACTGTACAGGGTAAATCAGTATGGTCATAATCAGCAAACACAACAGGCAAGCCAAAGTGTAGTTTTTGAGTAGATACAAATGAATTGGACCTTAGGATAATCACAAAGTACCTCTGCTCATTAAGGGGGCCAGTTAACCAACCATTCCAGGAAAACTATACTGTTGAAGGTAAAATTTTATGCAGATAAATGGCATGGCATGGCCCAAAGTTGACCCATGTTATTGAAGTAAAACTGCCCTTTCGGAAAACAGAGAGAAGTTTACTTGATGAATGTCTCATAATTACAAAAGATTACTTTTCCGCTTCCACTTGCTTAATAAAGAATCTGCGGACTGCCAGTAATATAGACATGACAAGCGCTAGAAATCTAGAAATCCAAAAGCAGTAGAAGAGTTTCAAGGTGGTGAACACCAGAGCAAATTTGTGAAGAGTACAGATAGCTCAACAGCCTACAGCTACACAAGGTCTAAGCTTTTGATAAGTAGTGGCACAAAATCCAAGAGGAAAGCGAAGCAAACCTTAGTTTCTTTTTTTCCCCACAAGTTACAAAGAAAAATAGAAAGGCAAAAACCAACACTTACTTCTGTAGTAAATATGCTGTCGAGATTGAAATCAATTCCTGGGTTAACTACCGCGAGTTTCATTGATAAGATCTGAAACCAAACACACATCCAGAATAAGATCGTGGCAAATAACAGGCAGCAGGTAAACTTGCCAACATTTTCTAGACCTTTGCCTCTATACACAGATATGATAAAAAAATTGGCATCCAAAGAAATAAACAAATCTAGTTGTCTACAATTACAAGACATTACAACTCATTAACAGAGGGCACATCCAGCAGTCGAAAGCAGCATCCTTCCCCGAAAAACAAAAGAATAAAAGGAAGGAAGAAACACTCACCTCCACTTGGCGTTGCAGGAACTGCACATGGTTGATAATTTCATCCAGAACCAATGCTGTACCAGAAATCTGCATAGAAGTTAACTTCCAATAACCAGGCCACGTTGTAATTAAAAAGGAAGCTAGCTGCAATGATCTAGGATCAGCTGGCGAGAGCCAATCTCATGTAAATAATTCAATGTCCAATAGATCATAGCAAAGACAACATGGGTAGAACTAGACAAGTTAGTTAGAAGAAAAAATATGCTTGCTTAGAGAGACCACCATGTCAGTTATGATAAGAGTAATATTATTTGTATAGACAATAGGATTGGACTTCATTTTTTATCCTTTCAACTTTAATTTAAAAAGCAATCCTAGTTAAAAAAAATGATAAAAAACAAGCATGACAAGTCAACTAATCAATCTAGATAAGAAAGCATTGCACATATTTTGCTGGCAGCATTACACGGGTTTAACCTTCAACCACTATAGTACTAATAATATTGACACCATGAATTACAGAAGAGATAAGGCAGCAACATCAGGCAAGAAAGAGACAACTTGAGCAAAAGCGAAGATTGAGCACTGATTAGTGCATACACTGTTATCGCAACATATTTAGTACTTGAATTAATTTTGGTTGAACCCAGAAGAGCCCCTTGCAAACTGCTTGGGAGCATGTAGGCTATAACATGAGCTTATCGGATTCAAAGACTTGAAACCAAAGGCGTACTAATATTGACACCATGAATCACAGGCAAGATATGGCAGCCACATCAAGCAAGAAAGAGACATCTTGAGCAAAAGCGAAGACTGAACTCTGATTAGTGAATACAATATTATTAAAATATATTCAGTGCTTGAATTAATTTTGGTTGAGCCCAGATGAGCCCCTTACATACTGCTTAGGTGCATGTGGACTATAACATGAACTTTTGGATTCAAGGAACAACTCAGGCAGATAGGCAATACAAGGGGCTCGCCTGTTTTGGCCTTTTTTCCCCAGTTAATCCCAGATACATATGGTCCCCAAACTAATTTATGTTTTTAAATTCAGGTAATGGTCTCTTATGATGTGTGTGCTCACTTTATAAGAGAAATGCAACAAAACAGTCAGGATTTACAATTAAACTTCTGAGACTATCTGGGACTTGAGAACATCACAATTAGAGGTCCAAAGAGGGAGAATTATCACTGGTTATTGTAATCTATATTTAGTCAGGATCACTATAATCAGAAAGGAAGTCAATATCTGGATGATATAAATTCCTTTCTATCAGGAGCTAAAAGAAAAAATCATGAAACTGTGTCCATTCTTTGTTTGAAGAAATTAGATAAATTTAATTATCAACAATTACATCGTGTCTCTTTGCAGTTAGGTCTAGAAAATTAGGCACAGAAAGTTCTCCCATGAAAGCCTTCTGTCATCCTTTTCATCAAGTATCAAAGATGGATACCCAACTTGTAAGATAAGTTGGTAAAATGCACCTTTCAAACAGGGACCAAAGTATTTTTGTGGACCCAAACAAATGATCCAACAGCCAGGATACTAACTGTCTCTAGGAACCTCCAGCTAGCATTTCCACAATAAATTTCTTGTCTATTCCAGAAGGGCACTCCTGTCCTTTCCAGGATTTTACAGTCATTTTTTAGGGAAAATTCAGGGTCCTTTTACTAGATCATTTCAGAAACACAGACATCACCGATACTTTTAAAAATGACAAATCTAACCTCAAAAAGGACCTCTAACAATCATAGAGTGAACAAAAAATTAGAAAAGATAAAATTACAAAACTGTCACCACGAAACCACAGTTGACACTTCTCTTGGCACAAAAGCAAGAGGTGTAAAATGGTGACCATGACAAACCCGCATAATCCATAATCCAAAACCCACTTTTAAGGTAATCATAATTAAAACAAATCACGATCAAGCTATGATCAATTAAAAAACAAATAACCCAAATCATGTCAAATCATTACCATATCTACTAACCAACCTACCTTATTGCAGCCTGGGACCAGTTCTTGTAATAACTTCATTCTTTGATTAATTTTCTCTCTCCTCGCCTGTGAAAATAAAAATTTAAGGAAATTATCAAGTTAGTTATCAATTGATCAACTTTTTTTTATTATAATAATCGAATTAGACAAGACTAAATTAAATTAAAATTACTCTTTCTGCTAAGCTATGGCTATCTGTTGCTTGTCCCCGCCGAGCTCGAACATGAACGTAAGGCAGCTTCTCTTCTTCTTGTTTAGAAACCTCATTTTTGCTCTTCTTTGAAGCTCCTTTAACCTGATTTCACAACAAGTGACCTCAATTGAACACATTATTTACTAATTTCCCACAAGTTTTGCATTTCCCTCATAAAAACCCTGGTTCTTACCTTCTTCCCTCGTTCCTTTCTCTTCGAGCAGGCCCTTGCATTTGGCCCCGAATTACCAACCGTCGGGTCTGAAACCAGCGGCTGGGATGAGTCGAGGTAAGACTCCGTCTCTAACGGCTCGCTCTTAACGGGTGCTGCTTTCTCGAGATTCTTCGAGCTAGAATCTGACGGAACGGAGCTGGAGTCCGTCGAATTACTACCGCCGTTTAAAACGGAAAATCTGGCTGCTCGTTCGAGGAGGGAAGTGTTGGAAGGAAAAGTCACATTCGGGCACTCTTTTTTACCCGAATCCGAATGAAGCAACTCCACGGCTTGATTAGCTGGTAATTCCAGTAAAGCAATGAAAGAATTGGCGTTTTCTGATGGTGCAGTGATTAGGTGACGGATATCTTCATCGAATTGGAGGGAATCCAGTCCGGTTTCGTCAAGTTCGGGTACGGATCTAGCTACGGTTCCCGTCAGCAGATCCATTTTTTCTTTTTCTTTTTTTAAAAAAGAGCCTTAATTTAATTCAAGAAGTCAGTTATAGAGAGACAGAGGGCCAAATGAAGGAGTGTTTGGTTTTCGGTTATATGAAGAGGATTTTTGGATATTTGAAGTGAAGAGGAAGCAACAATGGTGCTGCGGGAGTGTGTGTTGTTTAAATAAATGGGAATTTGTTTAGAGAGAGAAAGTATCTGTGTTTGTGTGTTTTTAGAGAGAGGTAGGGGGAGTTGATAGTCTCAACGTTCCGGTTCGTTTTGTAGAGAGCCGTGTTTAATGATTTTTTTAAAAATATTTTTTTAAATTAAAATCATATTTTATTCATTTATTTGTTATATCAATACCATTATTGTTAAAAACTTTCACAGTTTGACTCGTATGATTGTATAAGTCAAACAAACAAATCAGGTTAAAAAATCAAAATTAATTAAAATCGGTTCAAATTTGATAAAATCGGGTTAACTTTGTAAAATCAGACTTGAATATGTCTGATTTTACAATCTCGTCTCATCTCACTTCAACTATTCACGTTAATTAATTTCCCCTTCTTAATTCTGAGTCTTCTAACTATTTTCTCATGAATCTCATCCCTCTCGGCTCATCCCCCTCAGCTCATCTCATCTCCTCTCATCTGTTACAGGTGAGCAATCATGTTGCTTCAGTGGATGATCCCATTTATAATTGCTTCACTGCTTCCCTCTAGTGTATTGATAAAGACATTAAATAAAGACTAGAGATATATATATATATATAAAAAAAAAGTGAGGTTTAAAAGAAGAAACTAGGAGAGGGGTTAAGAAAGAGATGAGAGAGGTTTGTAGAAATGAAGAATGAAGAATTGTTAGTGAGTGAAAGAGATGGGATAGGGCTCTGCTTGATGCTGAACAAGATATAAAACGACAATGGAATTTTATCATAAGAAAATAATTTTTGGGACTGGGTTAGAAACAGTCCCTTGAGTTTGGTAGATATTTCAGTTCAGATCCGCAAATGTGCTGTATTGTATCATAAGAAAACCTTAATTAATAAAGTTTTATGGCCATAATTGTTTTGTATTATATTTGAAAATATTTTACTTATGATTTTATGATTTTTCTACAAAAACAATTTTAACTGTGATTTTACGATTTTTGTACGGAAATATTTTACGTGCGATTTTACGATCCGAGTTCAAAAATCAATTCCGTATCATGTCAAAATCGTAATTTTGACAACCTTGATCGATACATGAAAGTTAATAAAATAGTATGACTTTAGTATTTTTTTTTATAAATAAAATATAATTTAAAAGGCATTTAAAAAGTAGAAGAAACCCCCCATAACATTGGTTCAAAAAAATATTATATAATTTTTTGACGGTGTTAATAGAAATTGTTTCTCCATAAATATATTTAAATAAATAAATTTATACTTCACCAATATCATTTATGTGTGTTAAAATCTTTTATAATTTGATATGTTTTCATCTTCTAGATAGATAAAATGACTGGACTTTATCACAAATATAAATTTACAATATATTTTTTTCACTCCAAAATAAAAAAAAAAAGACTTATGTGTTATAAATTCATCATAAGTTTTTCAAAATAAAAATTCATAATCTTTATTCTCTCTTGCATACATATTTTAGAGCACCTCTAAAAAAATTATTATTTTATTTATTATCTTTAAAAAGATACTCAAGTATTTAAGAGTCCTCACTTCCAAAAAATATAATCTTTTGTAGCTACTAATTATAAGTTATCTCGGCCTCCTAAACTAAAAGTACAAGTTATCAATTACCTTGGGTTGGGAAGAATAAATAAGATTACTAAGACTACTTGATTAACCTATTATTCAATATGTGAGCCTCGTTACTAAGCTACTTGAATTTATTATGTTTTATTAGTGATGTTCTTTATAGGATCTAATCAAAAAACCACAAGTTTATCAATATAAAACTTTTTTTTGGCATTTTCAAACCATTCCATGGAACACAATCAATGTCCACCAAGGCTAGGACATGGAACAAGTCTATTCATTATCTTGGACACTCCTACTTAGCTAAAGCTTCAACAATTCATTAGTTAGGTACAAATCATCACCCGAGTTGTGCTAGCAACCTGAGGGCGATATCATCACCCATAACAAGTTTTTAACACCCCCAACAATGCACAATATCTTAGCACTATGACCACTGACTAGACAATTACACTACCTATATAAGGTTAGGCAAAATGATATAGACACAAACTTAAAAATATTTTTTTGTTAAAACAGTGCAATGATTTTTTGTCATCCATACAAAAACTTAACAAATGCTTATAAGGGTATTAAAATCTTTTCACATGGTCTATTTGTCATTACCAAATAGATCAGAGAAAAATAAGTATCCTCACATTTTAATTGCGCAGTGAAATGACCCTAATATCATTAGAAGCAAAAATATCAAACTTTTACAATGTTTTTTTGGTTATTCTAACTTTAGCCGAGGAGTTTTTTGGTATATGCATAAATATAAGAATAATAAATAATTAAAATACACAGTTAAACTTCAAAATAATTTTAAAATCAAAGAATTTAAGCCCAAGGTCAAAGCTTATTTTTGGCATTTCATAATATTTTTTTGTAATTAAAAAGTCAAATCAAGGGCAATCCTATATTCGACTAAACAAAATAAGAAGTGAGAGGGCATGCCTACACCTTTCGAGCATTGTGTGTGGCACTTTTTGATGTCCAAGAAAACTTTTTTATTGTTTTTTTTAAAACAATGTTGTGTCTTTTTTTTTGTTTGAGCAACACGTGTCTTCATTGGTGATTCAATTTGGTGTCAATAAGCTTTTATTTTTTTCCTTCCTATCTATCCCCTCCCTAAAAATAACAATTTGGTCTTTTTGGTTGTTGGTATTTAAACTTTAGTATTTATTCTTTTGATTTCTAATTTCTGTTTTGGCTCATTCGTGGAAGCTTTATTTGTTTTCAATTTCATCATTCTATACCAATATAACCCTCGTCCTTTGCAATTATTTTTTTTCCTTGGTTATTTTTTATAAAAAAATATTGGTTTTTAATTTTATGCTTCAATTTAAATTACCAGTATTATGTTTTCCAATTTGATCCTTGTTGTTTGATAATTTTTGATAACATAATGAGTTTTTTTTATGAACAAAAATTTAAAAAGTTGAAGAGAATTCAAAATCTCTATTTTTTTTTTAATAAAATCAATCAAGGAAATAACATTTTGTTAACAAGAACATGAACTACCGTGCAAGGAAATATGATACGTCAGGTGGTTGACACATCCTATCAACAACCATAAGCTATCATGTGTGTTCGTTTGAGAGGGATCATAAATACTTGTGTACGGTCTATCAAAATCCATCGCATGGAATTTATTTCATCGTTACACTTTAATTAATAAATGGATACATATATGAAAGTGATAATTAATTATCAATCTAGTAATAATTAGACAATTGATACGTAAAATACATGGGAAGAACCGTATTATATAGTAAAATGGATGCAAATTTAATTTCTTTCTTAATTAAGATTTATTTTCCTATGATTATGATACAAGAATCGGCATGGGGGATAATAAATCCAATTTGAAATTTTTGTTCATGTTTATTTTTATTTGCAAGTTTATGTTATTCATCTTTTGATCATTGAATGAGAGAGATCCATTTAAAATCAACAATAAAGAAAGAAGGTGGTTGGTTGTCAGGATTTCAACCACAAAAACTATTAAAATTTGGTGTCCAAATGTTCCATTAGACAAAATAAGTTGGATGATGTTGGTTATTGACATTTGAATTGTCCAAAAAAGTAGATAAGAACTTTGAAGGATTTTGGGATGCTAAGGAAAAGTGGATTTATTGAGTTGTGTATGTTGTTTTTCATGTGTTTTCAAATTTAAAACTAGTTGAAAATAAGTTGTTAATTACAACAAACTAAAATAGAGTTTATGCCCAATTTTCAAACATTTAAGATGCGAAAAGCGAATGATGAGTCATCTATCTCAACATATGATATGTTAACCATATTACTTTTTTTAATAAAAAAAAAGTGAGTTCAGCTAACATGCACCTGACTTTGTTTTATCAAGAGTTAGTTATTGGGTTGATTCTTTCGTGTTTATTTATTTATTTATATTATTGGCATCCAAAAATAAAACAATAATCAAGTTGGTTCACTCAACACTTTGATTTTCACACTATTCCTAACAAATTTTTATTTAAATTATAATAATTTATTTTTCAATAATTATTATATATCTAATATAATAATAATAATAATAATAATAATCGTGAAATAGCACCTTTTGTGCTTTCCATTTTTCATGTCTTTTGCCGAATTGCCATTTGATTTGATTTTCTTAGATAGTACTTGTGTTCCTTTTTTATAATGAAAAAACTCCAATCCATATTCTTTGAATTTTATTAATGGATATATTTATGATAAAATATATTGCATCTTCTAGTCGAAATGGGATTCACATAAAAGTTGGTGGCCCATAAAGATGGAAGAGATTATTGCATATTAATGGAATGAAACTTGAACCACATACGGTAGATCAAATATATTGTATTTGTAACTATGTTGAGAGGGCACTGCACCCAGAATTTTGAAATGATTTACTTTTTATTTTTATTTTTTTCAAAATTTTAGTAGTTCATCTGAGTTTTACGTGTTTTTCATTAGAAAAATCATTTGCTTTCACATTTTCTATCCTTGTCTTCAATTTCAAGTAGTGCTGCCCATCGCACATCCAAAGAACTACCCCTTCTGAGTTAATGTTCTTCTAGATTTCTAGTTTTTGTTTCAAAAAACTACCTTAATGAGTATAATGACAATTTAACTTGGATGAAAACAATATGTAAAAGACAGCAAACATTTTTTTATGTGTGGAAACCCCTCCCCTAAAAATGGGTATTTTGTGGGTCTAGGTGAGCGAGTAAATCTTAGTTGTCTCATATTTTTATAAATGATACGCGTCCTAACTTGAACTCGAGACCTGTTGTGCAAATCGCATATATTTTGTGAGTCTAGGTGAGTGAGTAAATCTTAGTTGTCTCAGATTTTTACAAATGATACACGTACTAACTTGAATTCGAGACCTATTGTACAAATCACAAGTTATTTTTCATCACACCACACCCCTTTCGAGACAAATATATGAGTGTCTAGGTCAGTTTGCACGCACTTCGACTAATCTCCAGGGGCCTTGTAGTTAAGGATTGTAAGCCTCCAGTGATCATCATATTAGCAACCACAACAAACACAATACCATGTAATTCTATTGTAAAGTAGTCACACAAAAAAAAATTAATTAAAAATTTTTTTTAATTGGTATTTTCTTTTCAAATAATTTATATTTTGAAGTGGTTTACAACTCCTTTAAAAAATTAAAAAAAATAAAAGCAACAAAAAAACATGAAAAAAGCTATACAATCTTAAATAAACTAGGAAAAACATCTTAACTAAAATTGAAACAATAATAAAATATTTTTAAACCAAATAGAAAAAAACATTTTAAAGTAAAAAGTGAATTATAGATTATATTTGAAAGTCTTTCCTATCTCCTACGAGAATGAAATTTAAATTATACAGGAAACATGATTTAATTAAGTAAAATTGTCATTTCAATGTATTAATAAAATCTAAAACTATACCTATTATCGTATAACCACATCATTTGAAAAAAAAACAAAAACCCGGTTGCATCGCATTTGAAACGTGTTCTTCGATGGCCCAGAGCAATATTCTTCTCGAAATCATATGATAAAATATTATCTTAATATATATTTAAAAAAAACAACAACTGCAACACATAATATTATTGATTATTAATTTGATAAAAGTATTTTTTTTCAAAAATATATCAAAATGATTTTTTTTTCTTTTTTAAAAATATTTTTAATACCAGTATACAAAATAAAATGATATAAAAGATATTAATTTTTTTATTTAAAATAAAAATATTTTTAAAACAAAATAATAAACCTTAATCTCCTTTTGCAAGCATGGCATGCCTTGTTTGCATCAAAACGTACGTTGTCACATCAACACATGAACTGTTTTCTTACACAAAGTTCACAGTGATATTACTTCTCGGTATATTCTGCCACCACTACCACTTCATCGTGGGGCATGTCTGGTTGACAATATTTTCCTAAGCTTTCATGTGGCTAATAACCCTAGCTAGGTGGCTTCCACCTTGACCGGAGAAAAGTGGTTCTGATCATCAATCGTTTTCTATTCAACTTCTTTTTTTTTATCTTTACGGGGATAACATATTAGATCATATTTAAAAATATAAACTATATTATTCTTCAACAAATTTAAGAGGTGAGATATCATTATTTTAGAAACTAAAACAGATCGTGGGTGTGAGATATCATTATTTTAAAAACTAAAACAGATCGTGGGTGAGTTACTCACAATGAACAAATCACTGTAGATGACAATAATAATGCTTAATTTTTGGTTCACTTAAACATAATTACCCGTATAAAAATTTAAGCTATCAGATAATATTTAAAAATATGAACTATATTAATGTTTAACAAAAATAAGAGGTGAGATATTCTTTCTATTCTAAGTCATCTTCTTCTATAAAAAAAACATATGATGTAGGGTTATTGTCATGCTGGTTGTCAAGCCATGATAGTGTCTGTAATGCAATCCAATCATAATTTCCAATTTTTCATGATTAATAATCAATGGTTATTTGATCATTATTTTTGAAAACTCGAACTTGATTGTAAAGCCGTAGCATCTGAAAAAATTAATAATACCCAGTGAGATCTTGAAGGCAAAGATCTGAAATTGGTGGCCACAACGCTAATCAGAGATGGGAGTTAGGGTTCAGAGGGGGGGATAGCCATGATTCTTGTTCAGCCCCACAAGAAGTAATACAGGCATTGATGAGAGTCAGTGCATGAGAGTAGAATCAATTTCTTCACCTTTTATAGGGGATTATTGTTTTTTTTTATTAAAAAAAACTAATTATTTTAATTTTGAAGAAATATTTTAATTATAATTTTTCTTTGTGTTTGATTTTCTGATAATTTTTATAATTGTTGTTTGAAAAATAGTATGCCTTTTTATATAAGAAAAAGGTTGAATCAATTTCTTCACCTTTTATCGGGCTTTATTGTATTTATAAAAAAAAACTGATTCTTTTCATTTTTACTATGCATTAGTTTTATTATTGAAAAACTAATTCTTTCATTATAAATCATAATTTAAATATGTATAGCATAACATTTCAATATGTTATAAACTGGTAAGAAAATGAGGATATGCATTGAGAAATATATTTATTCATCAACAATTTTGAGTACATGTAAATATTAAAAGGTGTCTTAGTAATTATAAATGAAATATAAGAATATCAACTCATTCTCTCTCCTAAATGCAAGGAAAAAACCTGTTTTTTATACTTTCCACAATCAACAACTTCTATATTGTAGGATGTGTTTGACATTACGGTTGTTGTTATTGTTGTGGTTGAGGTTTAAAAACACTTTCATGAAAATCATTTTTAATTGCGATTCATAGTTGAAATTAAAGTGTTTGATTAAAATTATGGTTGAGTTTGAGATTTAATTAAAAATAGTTTAGTTACATACTTTTCATATTGCTTTTAACTTATGAAATTACTTTTAAAAGGACACACACACACACACACACACATATATATATATATATATATATATATATATATATATATATATATATATATATATTATTTTTTAAATATTGTAGATTAATAATCATAACAATAAAATATAATTAATAATTCAAGTAAATTAAACATTTGTTTTATTCTCCCATCAAATTACTTGCAATTTCATCACGAACTAAATCGATACATGAAATGTCTCTGCTATCCCTTGCTATTTCATCACGAACTAAATTTGGTGTTTTAGTCTCTTTTTTTTTAATATAGATACACTTTAGGAAAAAGAAATGTACTTCGAACTTTAGGAGTTACTTAGATGATTATTTGCATCACATTGCAGGTGGATTAATTTTTATAAGGCTCATTTTACAATAAATTTAATGATAAATGATGAAATTAAGAAGAAAAAAATTAAAAAAAAAGACAAAATTTATTTGATTTAACTCGGGTTAACTTTCTTTAAACCCAGCAAGTTGAGCCAAGAGACTGAGATAACTCAATAGAAAGCAAATTGAAAACAAATTATAAATTTTTATCCCTAACAAACTTAGTGTTGAAAGATGAGATTGAGAAAAAAAATTAATTAAACAAAAAAACATAAAAAACGATTCGAGTCAACCCGTATTAACTTGTCAAACTTGTGACTCAAGTCATGATATAAAGAATAATCTCATAGACAACAAATCAAAACTAATCATGAAAGTTTAATTTTCAATTAACCTAATATTTAAAAATAAAATTGAGAAAAAACTCGAATCAATCGAGATAACTCATTAAACACCCGGTTTGGGGGTATAAAAAATAGAATAACCGTATAAAACTAAATTAAAAAAAAATTATAAAGTTTAATTTCTCAATAAATTTAATATTAAATAAATAAATAAAAAATATTTTTCTACTCGAGGTCCCTAACGGTACAATTCAGAGTTGAGGGCCTAGCCTAAAGAGGTCATTTTTCTACTCTCCAGCTGTTGAAGGGAGGAACAAGCATTACAAAAGGCATATGTGGAAGCAAGCGAGGGGCTGCCCCTAAGTAATGGACGTATTGGTGTTTTAAGGCAAGGTACGGTAATATTATGGTTGTTTGAAGTTGTGACTGAAGTTATTTTTTAAAATGTTTTTTTATTAATAAATATATTAAAATAATATTTTTTATTTTTTAAAAATTATTTTTGATTTCAGCACATGAAAAAAATGTTATTAATTTCATTTTGTTTCGGCCGAAACAAAAATAAAATGTTTCGTACCAGTTAAAAAAACGATATAAAATGACATAATTTTTACCTCGTTTAAAATTTTGACCTATTTTGAAAATTTTGCCCAAATTTTGTCTGGAACGTTTAGGCTTCGTTTTGCCCATTTCGTTTCGGTCAAATAGTATTTTTTTAAATAATAAATAATTTTACAATATCAATCATAACTTTTAATCTGACTATTAGATTGAGATGAAATTTTATGAGGAATCTCTTGATATATATTATGTTGAAATTTTAGAGTAATCAAAAAATATAATGATCATGTAGATTGATGATATTATTCTCGTAATATTATACATGTTCATAATTTTGTTCAGAGAAGTTATTTTATTGTATCTTTTTTAGATTGATTAGATTACATTGCATTATTCTTAATAATTTTATTTTTGAATTTGAACTATTTTTTTTTAATATATATATATATAATACAACCCTGAAACGACATGTCGAAACGTTTCAAAATCAAAATATTTCATTTCAATTGAAAAAAAGCGAATCACCAAACAAAATAAAATTGACAACATTACATGAAAACGATATAAAAACACCAAGAAATTTTAATTTAAAAAAAAAAAAACTTAATTTTTTCTCCAAATAAAACTTAATTTTTTCTCAAAAAAAACCTTTTAAAACGCAATAAAACACTCTCTCAATATACATTACCGGTTTATCTTGCTGTGCTGTTTTTGTGAACAAAACAAAAGTTGAAAAGGATGTGAGAATGTGAGGATGGCAGCACTGGTCATGCACCTATGGTGGTGTATGTGGCAGTGAAGGAAGACCTCGTGGCGGTGGAAACACTGATGCTGAGTGTATCCAATAGTGAAAGGGAGTGGTGCTTCGTATTGCTCGGTCATGTCTGGTGGCGCAAGGGACAAATCCACTGCTATTCAGGCTGAGCCTCCGTCGTGCGGTGATTGAATCAGACAGTGTTCAATGATATTATACTTTCGATTTAGTTAAGGAACGCCGGAGGAATCTTGGATGTGCTTTGCTGCTAAAATCTACGCTGATATCTTCAATTAAATGTATGATCTAATGATTTCAACAACTAATCAATGGATAGGGTTTCTCCTGATGAATAAATGATTAGGGCATCATTGCAGAACCCTCACATTTTATGGGTCGGAACCAACTAATTCTACATCCATGTTCGATTTAATCTAGGTTTTGAGTTATAATCCGAGCATTTTCATGGGATTTCAACATCAGGTCGTTTAATTGCCCGTTTGGCATTGCGATCCCATCGGCTTTTGGCTGAAATTTGATTATTTTTTTTTATTTTAAATAAATATGATTTTTGTGTGTTTTAGATCATTTTGATGTGCTGATTTCAAAAAGTGATTTTTAAAAAAATAAAAAAAAACATCATTTTGATGTATTTCGGCACTATAAACACTTTGAAAAACTACCGCAATCACACTCCCAAACAGGTAAGACAAGGACAACATTTTTAACAAAACCCTACAAACTTCTTGGTGTAGAAGTTTTCCCAATCAGCAAGAGATAGAGAAAAATTAGCAGGGTGCACCTCATTAGATTCCATATTCCTATAAAACCTTTTTAACTGTTAAATTAATGATTTCTTAGTGTTTTTTTTATAATTTTTAATATTCTATTTTAAAAAGCACAAGAACCCTTTTGTTTTCACATTTCAAAAGTCTCTATGAAAAAAATAGAAAATGTTTTTTTGTACCTCAAATTAGTTTTTTCTTGTTTTCATATGTTTATGTTAAAAATAATTTTTTTTAAAAAAATATTTTTTAAATAGAAACACTTTTAAAAATGATATGATAAGGTGGATCAAAGCAAGCATGTGCATCTAACCGCTGTGTGCGCCCACTTTGATTGAAGTGACCCATCTTGAGCAAGACTATAGCCCAGAAAACCAAAAAAGGCCTTGATGATGCTGGGCCCACAAGGGAAATGCAGAAGACAACTGCGATCAAGTCCAGCTCCTGAAAATGACGCAACGCGCAACTAAACGTCACGAACTAATTGGTGCTGTTGGTGTAGGGTCAACGCGTCTAGGCGTTTGAAAAACTTCCCATCGGGACGAGGACTCGACTGAGAAAAGGTGAAACCCGATGGGCCTTCATGATGAGAACATTAGGGTCCAGTCATCAATTATTAGCATCTTTTTTTATTGTACAAACTGCGAAGAAGGGCAGGAAATTGTCGAGCTGACTATGTTAATTTGGAAATATGGTTGAAAATATATTTATTTATTTATTTATTTTAAATTATTTTTGATATTAGTACATGAAAATAATCTGAAAATACGAAAATATTTTAATTTAAGTAAAAAATAAAAATAAAAATTTTCATTTTTTTTCTAAAATATTTTAATTTAAGTAAAAAATAAAAATGTAATGTCAAACACCCTAAAAGTCTGCAATATTATAATGTCTGCTTGAGAGTATGGTTGAAGTTGCTTTTGAAAGTGTTTTTCATTCAGAAATACATCAAAATGATATTTTATTTTTTAAAAAATATTTTTGACATCAGCACATGAATTTGATTTAAAACACTATTTTTTATTTAAAATAAAAAATAAAATAAAAAATTAATTTTTTTTAAAAATATTTTTGAAACACGGTGTCAAACACCTAGTTTTCTAACATGCGGTTAAAAGTAGCCTCACCGAGGCCCAGCTAACTCATCAATCCAACATCCTAACCTAGGTTTTGGGCTCGATCAGATGGAGGGTTGAAATCAGCAACCTAAACTATTTAACATGACTTCACAGACTCTCCAAATTCTTCAAATTTAATCTAGAGATAAGAAAGGAGCTTCAATTACAAAATCTAGACTCTACTAGTACTCGAGCCGAGCTCTTTGGAGTTATAATTTTTTTATTGACATGGATGTTAATTTGAGATCTTTACATTTGACTCCTACAAAGGCAGCAAAGAGACCGCACGCTACCTGACTGTGCACCAATCTGTGAGAACATACAAATATATATCAATCAGATGAAAGACATTTGAAGAAGGCATTCGATCAAGAAAAACAGAGAACTAAAATGCAGGTCTCATTAAATACCTGAAACAGATTAATGCACCCATCAATGTTAGCTGCTGCATTTAGCATTCCAAATATTTCAGTGATATGTTAACATCCTAGTGGGAATCACTTAGTTGTAAGACCCAGTTTACAAGCAACTCTATGAATCAGTGAGCTTATTACATGTTAAGACTAACAACATTGAAAATAATTAGTTGAAAATAATTTGATGACTTTGCTAGGCTAGAATTCATTTCCTTGTCCTTTTGTTTGAATCAGAGATGTAAACCCCCCTTACAACGTGCAGCTAAAACCATTCGAATAGTGATCAATATGAATCAATGTCGTCGTCATCATTTAGTATAAAGTTGACAGCAAACAGAACAACCCTGCAAGAAGAATTTCTTATAAGCATAGAGGGAGAGAGAGAGAGAGAGAACTGGTGTCTCATGGGTAATGGACACAAAATGGTGCTCCCGCTCCTTCACAAAGAAAAGCCCTCCCACAAAATCCATATGAAATTCACATACAATCAACAAATATCTTAGAAGCTAAAAGCACTGTAAAGAGAACTTTGCAAACATAATCGCTAAGAGAAAATTTGGAAACTTAGAGGCCATATGGTAACTGACCCTGTTGCACCCATCTTTAAATCCTTCACCTCACAGATACTCCCTCCCTCCTTAGTCCTCACCACCTTAACACGAGGCTTATGCCCACAAGTTAAGCCAGCATCATACACACATGGTAGTTTGAGTTCCTACATATCGAGTATCTGAATCTGAATGTTTTCATTATTCTTACATATTCTAAACAGCTTGGCAATTGGCAAACCTAAACAATACATAAAACCTTCAAACCTGGTCAGATCTGCAACACTCATTGCATTTCACAATGATTTATCAGATAAACTAACAATAGATGCTCGTGCTCAAGTTCAATCTTCAATACAGTCTGGTGTCAGTTCATTCTTGGATAAAAATGGAAACCCACAGCATGGTCAATGAATGCCACTTGTAATGGTTTATTAAATACTCTGATGTGAGATTAAAATACTCCTTTTTAACCTTGTCATTTATTAGCATACAATCACGGTTATCTAACTATAAAGCAAAGCCAAAAACAGATTAACATCACACACGTATTCCATACCCTTGCATGCTTATGTCTTCTACTGTATATATGATGTTTATCAATGTATTCAGTATGAACCCGTTGATATACACTCTTAGCCTCTTACCAAAATGCAATAAGCAATGAGAACTTAAGGGAGGAAAGTCAAGATAGCAGTCAGGTTCCCTGAACTATTATGTCAATGGTTTAACAATGATAGTAAGTGATTTGGCGAAAGTAGGAACTTACGATTCTCTACACATGGAAGTGCTAGATTCATTATATACAATTAGTTACATATATATATATATGATCAACTGTACAAGAGAAAAGTGATGAAATTCAATGCCATGACTGGAGTTTCATTCTCAAATTTATGTACAGTTTGAAGTAGTGTAGAAAATGAATTGGTGCAATAATAGAAAAATAGGTCAGATACTTGATGCCAGATTACTTTTTCTGAAAAATGCAAAACTACAAAACAATAAACCTGGTAACCCCTCATATGATCAAACGCTTTCCTATTTCAAAGCACTAAAAGCATCAAGCTTCCAGGCTTAAAATGGAAAATTCCTAGAACTCAAAAAGATGAGCGGATATCTAATCCTTCAGAGTTGAGCAGTGATAAGATGCCTGCACCAATTCTATACCCAAACAGAATGGAAAACATGTATCAGACCAAGAGATAGTTGAAACATGTACTTGATGAGAAATCAGGATAATTATATACAGAATTCAGAACAAACCTAAATACACAAATTATGAAGAAGATCATGTAGACACCAAGCTTGATCATCCTACGCTTCTTGTCAGCGTTGAGGTTTCTGAAAACTTCAGTGACATCAATAAGATGTTGTCGTCTAATAAACCTGCAATATTGTGGGAAAATAGATGCAATTTAAAAACAAGCACAGAAAGCTTAAACCAAACACATTCACAATTAATATGGATCAGGGAACCTCACTGAGGACCTTTCAATTTCCATTTCTTTTTGCTAGACATTGTCCTCTTCGCAACACAAAAAATCATATTATAACTTTTGAAGTGACTTGACAATATAATTGGTCCCTACCAAAGATTATTTATCAATTGTTTCCAAATGAATAATTTTTTTTTTTCTGAATACTATTTCCACTGGTTTCCTTTTGAGTAATACAGTGTATCTTGTTGCAAAAAAAATCTCATGTGGGATCAGAACACAAGATAATTCAAAAAAAATTTAAAGCTGCTAATTACTCTCGGGAAGTAGAATGAAAAGAAAACAACATTTCTTCTTTTTCACACTTAATTGAATAAAAATAGGTTATTGCGATTTTGAGGGAACCACTATGCTGAAATTGGTAGACATGCTACTCTTAGAGCACGGTGCTATGGCATTTCAGTGGAGGCAATGGAAAAAAAGTTGCCAATTCTCTGAGAGGTTGATGGTTCTCTGATGGAAAATGGAGCTTTGCTGATTTCTCTTAATATCTAATTATATTAAATATAAACAAGCACTGTGATATTATGCAAACAGAAAAGGATTAACAGTAAACCAAAAACTCTGATCCATAGAACTAGATTTAAGAAAAGGACATTTATGAGGCAGAATTAGAGACGGTGAGGGGTGCACAGTGCAGGCTACAAGAGGATCATCGTTTAATCATTATTGCAAGTAGACAACAAACCCCATATGAAACGGTAAAAGAATTATCATTGAGCTAATGGTTGTTAAATCATGCATCCGGCGATCCAACACCATGATTCTCTCCAACTCGAACAGAACAAAGCGGTAATGAAAACCTGATAGTTACAAAACACACATTAAAACTTACAGAAACAGGGATGGCCTGGCCTTCATTTCACAAGGTTTACTCATTACTACTAGAAGTCAGGAAAAGAAGTTCAAATGTGGCATTAAGGGCAAAACTCTAAGTCATAGTTCAAATACATTTTCAGTTTATACCCTGGATATATTAAAAAAAGAAAGTATAAACTGTTTTCTTTTTTGTTGATATTTATTGTTAAATGCAAGTATTATATGCCTAGCCCACTTTTAAAATTCACCTGCATCTCACAAGGAGGCTGCTTCTATAACCTATCTCCCACGTAAGGCATGCGCTCTTAGTTAAAACCACAACGATGCCGTTTGTTGCAGTTAAACAATGCAGACAACTTGGCAATGTAAAAGCGATAGCAAGGAAGGTAGATTGCAACATAGAACTGTGAAGAAGAATAATATCAGTTTGTTAGAGAAACTGCGCGGGTATTCGGTACACTTACAGCATTGCATGATAAAAGGTAAGAGGAACTGCCACCAAAAACAAGATCCAGTGACCTGTGAAGAGTAGAAGAGTACTGAGAGCAGCTTGCAAAGCAAACTCAATCAGAATCCACCTGTTGATGTTAGCCGTCGCCACAAACGGATCCATCTGGTCTACCTCCAAGTCCGTTAAGCATAAAAGCTACAATAAATAAAAAGCAAGCAAGTACATCAGGAAGAAACTAAATCAACTGAAAGAACTAGCAAAAAAAATTAAAAAAACGGCGATTAAGAAACTTGAAAACTCTATAATGCTGAGTATTCAGCAAACAGGGGATGAAGTAGAGTTAGGGTTTACTGGGAAGGAGAGGAGAGGAAGATAGTAAATACAGCGTAAAAGACGATGGCGAGGAGGCCAAAGTTGATGAGTAAACAGAGGATCCAGAAAATCAAATTCCACATCGTTTCTGCTTGTTCTTCTACGGGGCAAAGAATCCGTGAGGGAGTCGGGTTTACTTTTCGGTTTTATTTTTTTTAAAACAAAAAAAAGGTGTCGTGGAGGGAGGGAGGGAACAAAGGGGAGGGACTCGGGTAAAAAGTGGGACCCGCTATATGAAGCTATACCCGCTCAATTGAATTATTTCCCCTTCGCTTCGGTTAAAATAAACGTGGATGTATATAATACTATATATTGATAAAGTTAATTTAGATTAACTTGATAAATATATGATTTGAAGTATAAGATTGACATGATTTAAAAGAATATATCAAGCATTCAAGTAAATATAGCTTTAATTTTAAAAAATAAGAGTTAATTTAAGAAAATTAAATAAAAAACCTTAGGTTAATCCACTAACAAGCATGATATGATATAAATATTGAATATCTTATTTTAAAAAACAACCGGAGAAAAAACCAAAGTCAAGAAAAAACCTTCGGTTAACATTTTTTTCTTCTAAACTTTGTAATTCCCTATATTTTTTTTTATTGAGTTGTATTTGATGTCATGACTTGGATTGCATATTTAAAAGGTTAATCTGAGTTAATTCACTCCTTATTTTTCAAGTTATAAGTTTATTATAATAATTTAAATTAACTCGAGTCAATGTCTTATGTTATTTTTATATTTAATTGACTAAGAATTGAGTTATATTGTTTATCTTTGTCGGAAAAAAACCCAAGTTATTGTTATAATTTTTTTTTAAATCTGATTTATTTCTTGGTGGTATCTATTTTGTTCTCTATTTAATTAAAATAAAACCAATTTATTTGATCAACATATGATATATGATTAGAGTAAAAAAAAATTAAAATACATTTACACTACTAAACATTATTCCTAACGGGAAAAAAAGCCCCATGGCATACGCGGGCAAAGTGAATTGTACTGTAAAATAGGATACCGAATAATTTATTTTTCAAAGTTCATCACCTTATTATTTACAATACAGCCAAACATAAAGTAATTTTTTTTTAAAAAAAAAGTGCTTTAAAAAATATAAATTCCGCACAGATAAAGGAGGCCTCGGGAAATTAATCTTCCCGTGCAAGCATAAAATTAATCCTGAAAATGAAAAAAAGAAAAGAAAGTGTTGCAAGCATCCTAGTCATCAACAAGCGACAGGAAAAGGTCAGCCAACCCGTCGACCGCTTACACGACACTTCGTATCTAACACCACCGTAAAGCAAGATAATGGTCGCAAACATTCCAAGTCTGAAAACTAAATGAAACGACCTATCGTTTCCTATCCGAACCTGAACGATAGCAAAGCTGTAGCCTGTGGAACAACAGGACAAGCTTCTAGTTCACCGAACCAGAAGAAGCATTAACAAAATATGGACAGCTTATTCAACAAAAGAAACATTCATTGCTAAGCCTCTCCTTTTTAGAGGTTGATGTTAAAGCAGGTATGTATGTATAATTGTTTGATTGAAAAACCCATTTTTGCTTGCATGTTCCCTTATCTCTTCTACATTATACTCTGAAAATCGTTGCTTTTCTTTCTGGGTTTTGTTTATTGCTAAACACCGAGTGATTTCGAAACCCAAATTCATTCGCTGTTGTTGCTCTCTTCTAGAGATTTCATTTCTTGCCTTTGTCTTCTACATTTCTGTGTAAGTGTTTTTTGGATTCTCGTATGTGACAAAAGGAGCTGCTTATTGCCTGGCAACCTATTTTTGCGATTGTATGGTGAGATTTCTTAGAATTACATACTACAAAGAATTTTTATTTATTTATTTATTTTGTTGATGCTGATATTACTCAAGTAGCACAAAAGATATAATTAAAATGGTGATCCCTCGAGGTTTATTGACCAGACCTCAGATAAGTTTATGATCTTGATAGAAACGAAGGATTCTTGGGAAGATAGATTTTGGGTTTGATTCAGAAGACAGTGAAGGGAAATTGGAGATTGAGGATTTCTTATTATTTGAGCCTGTTAAGTTAGACAAACTTTGAAGGAATTTTGGAAAAAGATCTTCCTTTTGTCCTTGACTAGCTGGTTTTTTTGTGATGTTAAATTGTTTGTTGAGATTGAAGTGACCCTAAGAAAGTGAGAGCGAGGTCAAATGTTGTGCAAGTCAGACATTTGAATGTTTTTTTTGTGCTATGAACTTGGTATCTCTGCTTCTATATCTTCTGCTGCAGTGTCATTGTTGATTTGTTTAGTTGAAGAGATTAGTTATGTTGCAATGGCACAGAAAAGGAAGACAACCAGGGCTGTATAGAATGTTACATAATAATTCAAACTGTCTTGTGATTTCTTACTTTCATCAGTGAAGTAATGGTTTAGTTTTTAGGGGAACGTCAAATCTTAAGCAAATGAGAATGTCGTGGAAAAAACAAGAACTCTACAATGAGTCTAGGACATCATGTTGAGAATTTGTTGAATCTGAAGTGCCAGTCCTATTCAAGATTTCTGATATGTGACAACTTTTGAGAATGCAGAAAATATACAGGATAGTGTTGTGTTATATATATTATATGTGTTTTGTGTGGGAAGGGAAGGACTTTATGCATGAAAGTGGTGAATTATGACTGATAGCCCTCTACATAGGCCTTCATCTAGGAAATGCCTGTTACTAGTTGGCCACTTAAGTGTTATTGTCCTTTGTGCGTGCATCCAGGCTATGCTAGCATGATTGTTTGCTCTCCCAATCAGTACATATGTGAAGAATGTTGTCCACCTGAGTGGCCGTGTTCAACAAATGGGCAGCACTATCTTGAATGTGGTATCTAAAGGAGAATCCACTTCCTGCTGTTTCTCTTTGTACCCTGGTCATTCCGGGTCAAGTTATTCTCGTTTGTCTGTCTCGAAGACATTCTCTTGTCCATCAATTAGCTATCAAACATTACAAAGCAACAGTTTTGGATCTGTATTGACCAATCAAAGTGCTAATTTGCAATCATTAACTGTAAAAGGTGCAGTTAGATCTAGAGGTCCACTGAAGAGACAATTCAGTATTTCATTGCCATGCCAAAACACGAACCTGAGGTTTTCAGCTTCAAAACAAGGAGTTCTATTTAAAATCAAGGATGATACAGGATCTATATCTTGGTCACAAGGATGTCCCACCACCGGCATAATTTTTGGTCTTCTGGTCCGTTATTCAAGTTCTAAGCCAACACACGCTGAAGCAGCTACACACAAGAATGAAGAGGAGGACAATTGCAATTTATCGGATGTTAAATTCTCACATGGGAAGGAAGTTTACACAGACTACTCCATTATTGGTGAGAACCAATTCTTTGTCCATCCATGCACAATTTGTTAGTGGCACATGCACATATCATTTTCATCACCAAAATTTACATATTAAAATTGATGTTGCAACAAACCTTTATACTGGTCATTCATGTCTTGAAGTGTCAATGTCCACTCTGTGCAGGAATACCAGGAGATGGTAGATGTTTGTTCCGCTCTGTGGCCCATGGGGCTTGTATACGGTCTGGGAAACCAGCTCCAAGTGAAAACCTTCAGAGAGAATTAGCAGATGACTTGCGTTCTAAAGTATCTCTTTTACATCCTTTCATTTTAATAATGAGAAGTTTGAAATATTATTTCTGCAAAAAGCATGAATGCCTGTTGCCTGATTACCATATATCACTTTTGTGAATCTGTCTTCTTTTTTTGATTGATTTTTGGGCTGTTGTTTCATATATTGAGCTTTTAAGAGAAAAACTTAATAATATCTCTTAAAACAAGATTAAATGATAACAATTTGTTTGACAAAAGCCAAAGTCAGCAATATAAGCTATTACGCTTGTCGTATTCTCAAACTTTCCATCCAAGGGCATCTTGTTCACAATACTCATATCCACTGGACTCCTGATTTGTGATGTTTTGTTAAATTGACCAGGTTGCTGATGAGTTTATCAAGAGAAGGGAAGAGACAGAATGGTGAGAATTGCTGGTTGTACACCTTTTCCATTTTATTCACTACATTGCCAGTGTATTTTATAGCAATAATGAATGCTATATAAAGGGGACAGGCAATATCCATTTTTGGTAGAAACTGAAAATGCAAAGAACCTTGATTTACGTTGGTAAATCATTAGTTTTGGTTTCAAATAGTACTGATGCACTTTGCAGTCAATGTTTTTAATAGATTCAATCATGCCCATCGATTTAGCTCACAGTTTCTTCAAGCAGTACATGCCTTTGTGAAAGAAATCAAGCTTTACATGAATCTGAACTCCTTGTACTAGTTGGCAGGCATATGATATCAAATTGAAGAAATAAACCACCATTGGTGAAGTTTTATGTATAAAATTGTCTGACAACTTGAACTTTCACCAGGTTTATAGAAGGCAATTTTGACACATATGTGTCGCGAATCAGGAAGCCACATGTGTGGGGTGGTGAGCCTGAGTTGTTGATGGCTTCTCATGTTCTCAAGTAAGCATCTCTCCCATTGTTTTCGTTGCTTACCAGAAAAAAAAAGAATATGTGCCTCGGGAAGAAAAGTATGTGCAATGCAGTCTTTCAAGATATGTAACGTATTATATTTGTTGCAATTGTATGCCAAAAAGAGTAGGTTCACTCGCAGTTTAGCATATGGATTTTAGTTTATTTGTCTCCAGCCGTTTTGGTGGGGAAAGGAAGATTCAATGAGGGGTTAATATTGTTGGAAATCATAAAATAACTGCAGGATGCCAATCACTGTGTACATGCATGACAAGAATTCCGGGGGCTTGATATCCATTGCAGAGTACGGTCAGGAGTACGGGAAGGAAGATCCAGTTAGGATTATATACCATGGTTTTGGCCATTATGATGCCTTGCAGTTTCCAGGAACTAGAGGTGGTAAATCAAAACTTTAATATTCCTTTTTTTAACGAAACCGAAAAGCAATCTATGATATGGGCATGTATTTGTGTCTTATGTTGCATACTATGGTGATTTTCACATAACCGATCGCTGTAAGCGAGTTAAATTCTGCATTCTGCCTATATTACTAAATCTCTTGAGCTAACTTCGAGTGGCAAATTACTTTCTCTTGTCCAACTGAAGTGGGAACTGTGAAGACAAGGTTCCTTTGTTGGATTTGCAACCTGAGAAATTCTTCACGTAGTTTGTTCTAGTGATTTACAATTAACTGAAAATGAGGTTCACTTTCGAGTTTTCATCTCATCCGTCTAATGCTTTGTGAGCAGGTAAAGATAACTACAGTAAGCGATGAAAGGGGCTGGACACTCCAGTTTTTATGAAATTAGTCGAGATACGCGCGAGCTGATTCAGACATTCATATTATAAAAAATAAAATGAAAAATAAAAGAGCCTTCCAACATTTCATACAAATCCATTATGTTTTGATGCTAAGATAAGTATAACAGGACCATAAGAAAAGTAGGATTCCAAATTTTCAGGTAGTGATTCATTCACCTGTCCAACCAGTCTTGGCTTGCTGGAATCTCTAAAAGCAGGCTAGTTGACACCCAAAGAGTGTAACAGGTCCAAAAGGTAGGACTTCATCGGGTCTCTATCCATTTCTTCATTATTAAAGTCCGGATTTTTGTTCTAGCTCTCCCTTTTCTAGCATATTTCATCTTAGCTTTTAGGCTTTGGCCTTTTCCTCTCCTTACCATCAAAGGGTTGGAGTCACCTGACCTGAATATGTTCATCATAACCATTGTTTGAAGACCCGATTGGAGACAGGGAGCTGGATTAGTCTAGATTAAAGAACTTAAAGGAAAGAAAAAACTTGGTTAACTCGGTCATTATCCTGTTGATTTATATTTAATTTTTTTTACTAATATTCCAAAAAAAAATTTAGTCAAGACGATGTTAAAAAAAGATTAAGTTGGGCCCAATTATTGATAGCGTAAATTTTTTATGCTAATCTTCTGCAGTTTACGTTAATCGTCATCAAGCTAAGCTTATTGCTCTGCTAACGACAAGTAGGGATTGGAGGATTATGGGCTCTTCTGTAATTGTCGTATCTTATGGGCTCTTCTGTAATTGTCGTATCTTATGGGCTCTTCTGAACCTTACAACTACTACAGAATTTACGAGACTGGTCCTGATTGCTAATTGAAACTGACAAAGCAGCTCCCCAGAATGTCTGCAATGTGTCCTTGTCTAGATGATTTTCTGACACCTAAGAGTCTGTAAACGGCGCCACTTTCAATTTACCTCTAATTTTTTTATTCTTAAAATTTGTTTTTACCCCTTCCTCCAAGGTCAAAGAAAATAAGAAATCACCGAATTGTACAAACGAAAGGGTAAAAATGGAAGACCGTATAATTATTTTGTTTGCAGAAAAGAGTTCGAATATAGATAACAATGACATCTCATCTTCCTTGTTGCAGTAAAAATCACTATAAAACTTCATCAATCTTCCAGGAGCATATAATTGGCAATAATTATATATCAAAACTACTTGTGTTTCTGCGTTTATGTGGAAGTAATTTTATATATAAAAAAATGTTTGAATTAACAATAATAAGATTATATATCTTTGTTCAAAATTTATTTTTATTAACCTGATTTAGATAAATTATAATAAAAAAAGTCATTTTAAATAACTCTTGCTCTTTTATTAAAAACATTATTATTTTTTCTAGATTTAATTCTTAATTTATGATGAATAATCGAACATTGATAATAGTTCTTCAAGCTTTTAACTTTAAAATTCTTTATAGAAAAATGAAAGAAACGTTTCTAATTTGAATTTCTTATATTTCTTCATGCATAATTTCTTCTTTGTTTAGGTGTTTTTATAAAACATTTTTAGTTCTTAAAAAGAACATTAAATTAATATTTTTTTAATAATTTTAATGTTCTAATATTAAAAATAAAAAAAACTATCTTAATAAATTGAAATTCAATGCGAGCTTTAACAAAGTGAATAGAGTCAATCAAATTCATTAATTGACAAAGGGAACAAATTATTTTTTTTAAAAAAAATAATTTTTATTTTTTTAAAAAGAAAGAAAGAATTATTAAAAAAATAGCAAAATCCACATCTTATCAACCTGTCATTTGTCAATAACAACCACAATCATCCAGCATCTTCTATTTTTTACCCCAACACATAATTATGTTCATGATGAATATAAAATAATAATCATCTCATTGTGGAGTTAAGAAATCATGATTGCTTGAAAAATTGTCAAATTAATCTTCATGATCTTTCTTTGATCTCATCCACAGTCCCCCCAAAGTGTTTCCAGCGAGCACTCAATTTCTAATCATAATCTCAATGCCATACCACTCACCACCATTTGGATGTCTCAGCCAAGAATCGACAATCGAACTTTGGTCCCTTCTCAGTCATCCCTTCTATTTCTGTTTATATTCCTTATTTTAAAAATATTTTTGATTTTTTTTTAAAATTTAATTGTATTTTTTATTTTTATTTTTTTAAAATAGTATTTTTAAATATTTTTGATGTGCTAATGTCAAAAATATTTTTTCAAAAATATAAAATAATCAGATACTTTTCTAAACAAAAAAATAACTTTAATTACACTCTAAAATAAACTCTTATATCTAATTCGATAAAGCAATGTTATTCATGTCACCATCTTGCATCCTAATATACTTCCTTTGTATTTGTAAAATCTAATTCGAGATTTCATAGGCTAAACTCAAGCAACATACATGAATGATTGATTAAAAAACAAGGTTAGAATTGTATAATTTTACTAAAAAAACTATAAAAAAGCTAATAATTTAAAATTTAGATTGGATCAGGTATAGCTTTATCATATTAAGTATGAATTAATTAGATCAAGTCAACTTGAGTTATTTATAATAAATCAGCTAATTTTTTTTTTTTAATTAAATGGATGGTCAACTTGTCATTCTAGATTTACAACTGTGCTTTATTCTAGAGAGCTAACATTTTCAAAACATGCTTGATATTTCAAATTTAAAGTGGCGAATGATGAAAAGGTTTTGTTCCCCTTTATCGATAAAGCTAGACCTTTATTATAAGGAAAATTAATTTTTATATGATGCTACGGTTTTCTAAGCTTTAGTCTCTGCTGAAAATTTAGAGGCTAGAATAGTTTTATTTTATAAAATTAAAATAATAATATATTGTATTAGATTTTTTTTATAAACATATATCATTTAATATTTTACTATTTAAATATTTTAAAAACATTTTATCTAGCATGCATAATGTTTTTTTGACTTTATGATCTCTTTACATTTTTAAAAGATAATAAATCTGAAACAGAACAAAATGGAATATGTTAAAATGGATGTACCTTTTTTCTATTTTTTTCTATGCATAAGAAATTGTTTGAAAATCCAATATGGTGCTCGATAAGTTACAATATGGTGCTCGATATGAGCACAAGGTTGTGTTGACGTTTGAAATTTCCTCCCCTAAAACATAAAAATCCATTATACGTTCTATTTGGTAATGATAATTATTTGAGTTTGATAATTGTATTGAATTGAATTTATTTTTTAAAATATTTTTGTTTAGAGATACATTAAAATAATATATATTTTTTTAAAAAATATTTTTAATATCAGCATACAATATAATCTAAAAATACATAAAAAAAAACAATTTTTAATATAAACTCACTTTCAACCCTATATATTAATCATGGCAACACTATAATTACAATTAATCCCAAAATACAGGTCAATAAGAGCATTTTAAGCTCTTAGATATATTAATGTGGGGTAATTAATTAAATAAAATAGTTGTGCAGAGAGGCCAATCAGACACATCAGGCTACGTGAGTCGTAAGAATTCAAATTAGCTCACGTTCCCATGTGGCTCTGTGCTCTCTCGGCAACCTCGATTTTCCCAACTCCAAACAAGTTCAAAACTTTGAAATCCCAAACCTCCTCTTCGTCTTGCACTTCTTCGACCGTGCTTGGAACTGTGACAAAGGATGTTTTTTTTTATATATATATATATATATATATATATATATATATATAAATTTATTTTTAAAAAATAAAAAAAAATCATTTTTTTATATAATTCAACCGAAAAAATAAATGCATCCTTCTTCTTCCTCGCACTCGCACTTAACCACTCTCACTTCGGCAACTCTTCGTTGCAAAATCCCCTCTTCAATCTCTCTCTCTCTCTCTCTCAAATGATCAGAACTCAGAGCTGAAAACAGAACAAACATGGCAGTAATCCCTTTCAAGGTCACGGCCTGTCTCATTCTAATTACCTTCACTAACCTTCCACTCCTCTCCTCTCTTAACGCTGATGGCCTAGCTCTCCTAGCCCTCAAAGCCGCAATCACTACTGACCCGACAGACACTTTAGCGTCCTGGTCCGAAACTGATCCAACCCCATGTCACTGGCATGGTATCACTTGCATCAACGACAGAGTCACTTCTCTTTCACTCCCTGACAAAAACTTCACTGGCTACATACCCTCTGAACTCGGCCTTCTTGGCTCACTAACTCGGCTCACCCTCTCCAGCAACAACTTCTCTAAATCCATACCCTCACATCTCCTCAACGCAACAACTCTCCGCTTTCTTGATTTGTCTCAGAATTCTCTCTCAGGTCTAATTCCTGCCAATATTGTATCCTTACAAGCCTTGACCCACCTGGACTTATCTTCTAATTGTCTAAATGGGTCTCTCCCTGCATCTTTGAGTAAGCTAAAAAGCCTAACAGGAACTTTAAATTTATCATACAATTCATTTTCTGGTGAGATTCCAGGGTCTTATGGGTTCTTTCCAGTCACGGTGAGTTTAGATTTAAGACACAATAATCTTAGTGGCAAAGTGCCTTTATTTGGGTCGTTAGTGAACCAAGGGCCTACTGCATTTGCAGGAAACCCAAGTCTTTGTGGGTTTCCCCTACAAACTCCATGTCCTGAAGCTGTGAATATCACAGTTAGCAATAATCCTGAGAACCCGAAAGACCCAAATCCTTTTCTTTTTCCTAGGAGTGTTGAGAAAGTGAAAGTCAAAACAGGGTCAGTTGCAGTTCCCTTAATTTCGGGCTTCTCGGTGGTGATCGGGGTTGTTTCAGTATCCGTGTGGCTGTATCGGAAAAAACGGAGGGCAGATGAGGGTAAAATGGGAAAAGAGGAAAAGATCGAGAAGGGTGACAGTAACGAGGTGACTTTTAACGAGGAGGAGCAGAAGGGTAAATTTGTGGTGATGGATGAAGGGTTTAATTTGGAATTAGAGGATCTTCTGAGGGCATCTGCGTATGTGGTGGGGAAGAGTAGGAGTGGCATGGTGTACAAGGTGGTCGTGGGTCGGGGTGGGACTGGTACGGCGATGCCTGCGGTTGTTGCTGTGAGGAGGCTTAGTGAAGGTGATGCGCCATGGAAGTTGAAGGAGTTTGAGTCTGAGGTTGATGCAATCGGGAGGGTCCATCATCCTAATATTGTAAAGCTGAGAGCTTATTACTTCGCTCATGATGAGAAGTTGCTGGTCTCTGATTTTATCCGCAATGGAAGTCTTGACTCAGCTCTGCATGGTAACATTTCCCTGATTCTCTTAGTTATATTTATGTTTTATTTGGTTCTTACTTTTAACACCGGTTCCCTTCACATGTTGCAAGTCAACACATCGATGTTTTTGGTCACACTATATTCTATGAGCATTTATTTGTTTTGCTACCTGTTTAAACTTCGCAACAAGTTTCTACTAGTATTTTCCATGATAAATTCTGTCTTGATAATTCATTCTGAAAGAATGTCCTGATTGTCTTACAATGAACTTGTGGTGTCAAAAGATGGGACATTTTTATCCAAAACAAAGAACGCGAATCTTAAATTTCACGTGTTGTTAATTATGGGTCTTGTTGTCCAATGCATATTTCCCAGATGGTCTGTTATGATTGCAATGGCATATCGATGTTAGTGGTCCCTTTGAAGTGAATTAGTGCCTTGTTGATTAATCATAGACAATCAAGAACTTTCAAACGCTGTCATATCTAAATTTCAATTACATTTCGGAATTGTTTTTGCCTTTTTTCTGATATAACTTTTTATGATGTTGCTTTAGCATTCCATTTTAAATGTACAATTTGGATATCATTACTTCGTGTGAACACTTTTGAGTCGTAAACATGATGAACAATATATTTTTTGCAGTCTTTTAAGTTGGGTGGTGAGATTGGAATGGTCAAGCCTGTTCAGGAAAGTAATATGTGTCAAATGTTGTTGTTGTTGTTGGTATAAAGAGAATATTGATTTTTTATTTTCTTTTTGAGGATTAATTAATGATTTTTCATTGTTCATGAGTGCTTCAAGTAAAGCACAGATTCAAATCTGGACATTTGTGTTATTAACAAAGAAGGACCTACAGACCCTAAACATTTGAAATTCAATCTCTCTGTTTTTCTTTTCTGGGAAATTTAATGCTATATTCCATTTGCGGGATATCTTGATGTCACATTCCAAGTTCCAGTGATGTTTCAGCAACAAGAATAAACTCATGTATATATGTTGGAATCATATTAGCAGTTAGCACTGGAAAGTTTGAATGTTTCAAGTTTGAAATGTCTTCCTCTTCTTTGAATCATTGATAACTCCTGCTCTGATACACCTGGGGCATCTTTGTCTTTGTCTTCTTCCCTGCAAATATTAATGTACTGTCTTACATGATTTCTGCAACAAAAATGGTTATAAGCTTCAGGACTTATAATTAATGCTGTGGTCCTCTCGATCTATCGCTGTTTGCTTATACCCAATACTGTGTGGTCCAACAAAGCTACCAAAGCTTGTTTATGTAAATAAACGATACAAAAAAAATTAAATAGCCTTTGAGGGTGAATGTCGAGTTCATTGTTTCATCCTGTTGATATTTCCCAGTGAGATGCTTCCAAAACATGGACCACTAGGCAGGCTTCTTGTGTTATTTGGAGCTCCAAAATATGGAAACTTTTGCTTTATATGTTATTGTTTTGAATACATGGTATCTGATATTTCCAATCTATACTAATAATCTTCCCATGTTAACTGGTAATTTTAACACATGACTGGTATTATCACGCATGCAACGATTGTCCGTTGCTATAATTCCCCTCGGAATGTTTATGATAGCCTCTAAAGTGGCATTTTGAATTAGCATTGTTAATGAATCTCCATATGGTGTTGAAATTATTGCAGGAGAACCCTCTAACAATTTGCCACTGCTGTCATGGGCGGCAAGGTTGAAAATTGCTCAAGGAACTGCTAGGGGTTTAATGTACATACATGAGCATAGCCCTCGAAAGTACGTTCATGGCAACTTAAAATCGTCAAAAATTCTGCTTGGCGACGAACTCCAGCCTTACATCTCTAGTTTTGGGCTCGCTCGGCTTGTTTCAAATAGCTCAAAACTCGCAACTTCAGCATCGAAAAAGCAGTATCTAAACCAAACCATTTCCTCTGCCACGGGCTTGAAAATTTCAACTCCCTCTAACAATTACCTGGCACCAGAAGCTCGAGTCTCTGGCAGCAAGTTTTCCCAGAAATGTGATGTGTACTCATTTGGAATTGTACTGATGGAACTTTTAACTGGTCGGCTACCTGGTGCAGGACCAGAAAATGATGGTAAAGGGACTAGAGAGTCTTGTGAGGAAGATGTTTCGAGAGGAACGACCCATGTCTGAGATTATAGACCCGGCACTATTAAGTGAGGTTCACGCAAAGAAACAGGTCATTGCCGTGTTTCATATTTCACTCAATTGCACTGAGCTAGACCCCGAGTTGCGTCCTAGGATGAGAACCGTGTCTGAGAGTCTTGACCGCATCAAATTGCATTGAAGAAAGAGACGCGAGTCTGTTGTAAAGTTGTTTTCCAGTTTTGATTCCGAAGAATGTATACGCTTGTTCGGATCTCTCATGTCTAACACAATTTGTATTTGATGGTCCTCTCCATGCTCTAGATGGGACTGGATGTCTTTCAGACACAGATTATCCAAGCAAATGTTCTTATGTGATGACTTCTGTCCTTCCTGACCTGATTTCTGGTTTCTGCATGATTGATAGCAGGCAGGTATCTTATCTGCGGTCAAATGTCCTTGCAAATCTTCCAAAACAAACTTCCTAGGATTGCTGGAGAACAAGGAATTACGAACTTCCAAAACCAAAAAAGCATCTCTACACT